>SNQJ01S0036130.1:51210-69289 GCA_010110895.2 Picea sitchensis | reverse complement strand
CATGAACTTATCATTTATTGATGGATCTGTTTTCAAGATAATG
The DNA here is from genome assembly GCA_010110895.2 of Picea sitchensis. Classification (NCBI taxonomy): domain Eukaryota; kingdom Viridiplantae; phylum Streptophyta; class Pinopsida; order Pinales; family Pinaceae; genus Picea; species Picea sitchensis. The sequence goes on along the minus strand of SNQJ01S0036130.1, from coordinate 69,246 downwards.
TCAATAGAGTAGGAAGTGGTCGTATCTAGTTTTGTCCACAGACCTCAGTGAGAAGCGAAATAATTGGAGCGCAACTCGGAGTGTGCAGGGACAAACATCGATTGAAAGGTACTTCTGTTATCCTCCCTTCTCATGCATTAGTTTAGATAGATTTGACAGGAAGTCAGTGTCCACGTTAAGCATTTTTCTGTCTAGGGTTAAGGTCAAGCCTTAGAGGTGATCTACCTGTCCGCAGGGAGATTTTTCTACAACAATAGCCACCCTAGTCTCAATGACAAGCTACTCGCTACTAATCAATGGAGCCCCAACAAAACCTATCTATCCCTCCCAAGGCATAAGACAAGGGGAGCTTTTGTCCCCTTTCCTGTTCATTCTAATGATGGAAGGGCTCATCATAAGTATAAAAAGCACAACTGCAGCGCGGGAAATTAAAGGTATCAAGCCTTATGAGAACTGTCCAACCTCCACACACCAACAATTTGTAGATGACACCCTACTCCATGGCACACCCACGGTAAAGAAAGCAAAGGCCTTTAAAATAATTTCAGAAGACTTCGAGGAAGCCTCGGGGGTGGAAATCAACCACTCCAAATCCATGATATTTTTCTTCAACACTAATCCAACAATTCAACACAACTTGGACAACATTTCAGGGTTTGAACGCAAAACACTACCAACGAAATACTTGGGAATCCCCCTGATGGACAAAGCCTGCACCAAGGCCACATGGGAAGGAGTTATCAACAAACTCTAGGATAGGGTAAAAAACTAGACTTATAGAGCCCTAAACCTGGCTGGAAGGCTTATCCTCACTAAAACGATTCTTCAAGCAATCCTGATGTATATGATGTCAGTATTCCCAACCCCCAAAGGAATACTACAAAATATAAGAGCCATCCAGTGAGACTTCCTATGGCGCGATGCATATCATAAAAAGAAATGGGCCCTGGTGGCCTGGGATAAGGTATGCAACCCAAAAGGCAAAGGTGGCCTGGGGTTACAGGACCTACAAGTAACCAATGAAGCCTACAGGGCAAAGCTCTGGTGGAGATGGGTAAAAGACAATTCAGTACCATGGACAAACCTGTGGAAGGCCAAGTATGCCCTGAATATAAGCGACCAAGAGGGAATTCAGTTCATGGGCACAAGGGAGGGATCAACCATCTTGAGTCTTGCCTGGTGAAACAAGCACTAGATCTAGGAACACAACTTCTGGAAAGTCAGAAATGGTAGAACTGCAAGGTTTTGGGAGGACGCATGGCAACAGGAACCTAGAATGGAAAATCCAGATAGAGAGGAGCTTTAATAGGAAATGATTGGTCAAGGCAAGAAAACAATCCATCACTACTAGAAGCAAAGGGAGGGCAATGCCATGTGGCAGATCTGGGACAAACTTAAGCCAAAAAATAGAGCCCAGACCGAAACTATCACAAAAGAGGTTGAGGAGGAATTGGGAAAAAGTCAAATTGGGGTTTCGAAAGAAGAGGACCAATTGAGACGGGGCTGAAAAAATGGAGGTGAATTCAACTTAATAGAAGCATGGTATTACATCGTGGGTCAGGACCAAGGAAATCCAGAGCAACAATGGGAAAAAATCTAGAAAATCCCCCAATGGCCAAAAATCAAAATGTTCAAATGGCTTGTTCTACACAACCGAATTCTAACTTAGGAGAACCTCATGAAAAAGGGTTTCATAGGGACCTCCCACTGCCATCTCTGTTTAGACAAGGAGAAAACAACAAACCACCTCCACGACAAATGCATATATACAACAGAGATATGGGATTGGGCGACAGGTATATTCCGCTAGTCTAATAGGATCCGGGGGAACATCAACGTGACCATCAATAAATGGAATGAGGATTACAATGAAAATGAAATGGCGAACCTCTGCTGGACTTTAACGTTGGGGATGATCATCTGGGCAATCTGGAAAGAATGAAAGAGGTGCATCTTCATGAATGAAAGCATACTAGCAGAGGTGATAAAGGAGACAATAGTCTCTCAAATAAGAGAAATGGTGTAGAGCCGCAACTGCAAGATGGAGAAAGTGCAACTCATAGACCAAGACTCCCAGATCCTGGACCTTTTCCACCCGAAAAATTGGTGCAACAGACTAACAGCGGACTGCAACCCACAACTGGACTCCCCCTCCATCAAGGTTCCTCAAACTGAACTTTGACGGGGTGACAAAAGGCAACCCCAGAGTGGCAGGGGCAGGAGGCGTGATCATAGACGATGGTGGAAACATCATCTGACTATACGTTGGGAGCATGGGAAACTCAACTAACAACGTGAAGGAATTTGGAGCCCTGGAACTTGGCCTCGAAATCCTAAGTCGCAAAAGGATGACAAACATCATAGTGGAAGGTGACTCCACCCTAGTTATCAACACGACGAAGAGACTCCAAAATTGCACCAGAGTGGGAAAGGTTCAGCGCCACTGTCACCTGGCACATTCCCTACAGAAAATCCAGGAACATCTGAGAACTTTGAAGTCAGTGGAGTTACGTTGGGTGCGCAGGTCAACGAATGCACTAGCACATAGGTTCGCCAATGAGGGGGTCGACAAGGAAGGCCCAGAACTAGACGACACCTGGAGTATCATTCTAGATTGACAACTCATAACAGACTACAATCACCTTGCGGAAAAAGATTGTGAAGACAGGATAAACATGGAGGGTCACATCGAGGAGGATATCGCAAGGCCCCGCCGAAGTTATGTGGGCCCGAGGCAGAAAAGGACTGACCAATACTCTGACACTAATCATCGTGCAAGATTATAATAAGTAGCAGACGGGCGAACGAAAGCAAGGCTAGTTTTCCAGTAATAGGCATGGGGAAAGCACGAGTGAAAGGACATACAAAAAGTTGCATGCAACCAATGATGTATGGCATGTGGGGCAAATGATAACCTAGATAGACCCCCCAGGACAGGTACAAGTGCAAAGAGCAACACAACCAGATCACACACGAGCAAGGGAAATAACCGCACATGGACAAAGTACGACCCATCATGAATATCAGAGCCTTAATAGGAAAAGTGATAGGAGCACACATTACCGCGAGCAAACCAATATTGAAAGGACGGGCTTGCAGTGAGGAAAGGGAAATAAGAAGAGGGAAAACAGAAATAGTCGCAATCGAAAGGAACACAACAACATGGAGTTTCACAGAATCCAGGGGAGGGACAGGAAAAGGAACCCCCTGGGAAGGAAGTCTCGAACAGATCGAGGAGGCAAACAAGAATGGAACAGGCCACAAAATATGTGAAGGGAACCTTCCAATCTTGGGTTATGCCAAAGGGAAAGGCAACCATCACCTAGTGGGAGAAGGAATTAAAGAACAAGTGCAAAGGTAAAGCACGAGAGGCATTGGTACAGGAAGTGGATTGGGTAATTGATCCGGGGGCCACACAACCCAGGGAAACCCTCTACCACAAAATAGTGGAGATGGCGTCGATAACTAAGATGATGATTGGAAAAGTAATTTCAGATAGTGAAGAAGCTAGACAAATGGAGAACAAAGAAAACAAGATAATGCTAGACAAGATCCTGCGTCACCTCAACAGTCTAGAAACTATTACCAAATTGCTAGTAGAGGAAGAGAAGGACCAGAAAAGCAAGGTGGAGCGTTTGGCTACCCAATTCCACTTCTACCTGCATTATGTACATAACATCCACCGATGGACACAGTGCATCACTCAAATCAGGAAGACTCGCATGACCTCACAGAAGGAAGATAACAAGAGCTAGGCGGACAATGGAAAGGAGCATCCCCAGGTGCAAAAACACTTCATAGTTATGGATTAATGAATTGGTAGTCTATAGGCAGTCATGCCAGTTCTAGTCAGGTTAGCATAGATATCATTCTCACTCTAGTTTAGGAGGATTTTTTTTAGTCTCTTCCTTTATATATATGCTTTTTTCTCCAACTGAACTGGGAAGGTCTGGTCTGGTTTCCCTTGGTGGAAGACTAGAACCATCCCTCGCTAATAACAACTTGTGTAAATAAGGACCCCTTGGCCTGGTTTCCTTGTAGGCAGACCAAGAGGCCCACCTTTTGTATCATATTATCTTCAGTAATATAGATCTATACACTCACTTACAAAAAAAAAAGCACCTCTGCTGAGGAGGAACGTCTTTTGTATTTGATGCAATTAGATGAAACCTGTCGTGATGCCGCCTTAGTTATTGAAACTCAGAAAAAACGTGTCAATCCCAATATGACAATCATGTCAAGACACATGTTTTTTCTAAAGGTGATCTAGTTCTTCTTTACGAACAAGATCATGATTTTCTATGGGCCGGTAAATTCGGGCCCATGTGGCGGGGTCCTTATATTGTGAAACGAGTTTTAGAGAAAGGGGCTTATGAGCTGGTAGATTGTGATGGAATCCCTTTGCGTGAACCCAGAAATGGGATTTACTTTAATAAGTACTATTCTTACGTCATTTTTTCATGAGTGTTGTGTATTTTTAGTGTATCATACTCTTGTGTGCTTTTTTGTTGTTTGGTTCCACCTTTCGACTGCTTACCTTGCATTGTTCTTGGTTTCTAGATGTCGGTGCCTTTGCTACCCTACATTGGCTTCACTGATGGCGCTAGTCATCGTACTCAAAACTTAGCATCTGCTTCTTGGGCAGTCTATGCACCTACGGATGAATTAATCAGTCTACATGGTGTATGTCTTGGTCGTACAACCAACAATATCACAGAATACAATGCAGTTATCGAATTATTGACTGACGTTGTTTCACTTGGAATCCGTCATCTTATTGTACAACTCAATTCACTGTTAGTAGTACTACAATTGAGTAATATTTATTCCATCCAAAGTCCTACTTTTTTAAGGGTATATTTAAGAATTCGCCTCTTGGAACGTCTTTTTGATTACATTGAATATCAACACATTCTTAGATGTCTAAATGCATTAACAGATGGATTGGCTAGTTATGTGTTAGACAAACATTTGAGACATTTATAAAATCCAATCACACTTTGTACATAAAACAAGTAAGCCGGTAGGAGCCTCATATTAATAATGATAAAAGTTTACAAAAAGTGTTTTTGTCCGAAGACCAAAATATCAAAAATGTGAAGCACATGGCTTCATATACAACAGAGCATCAAGGATGATGCTCGCTATAACATGCAACTGCCCGTGCTACTCTATGCAACAATCGACTGATGGATGCAGACATGCCCACTATGTGGCGTTGGTAATCCTAGGAATCTCATCTATTGTAGCATTAGGGAGATTCATGGTGAGTCTCTCCAAGTTTTGTTCTATGGCCTCTAGATCGGCAACAACTACTCCTACTATGGCACCTCTCTCCCCTCACCTCTAGATAAGGGATAAACCTGGAGGACGATAAGGTCCCACATATGCATTATCAAAGAACACTCATTAGTCATTAGATAAACAACACAAAAAACATTTTATATCATTAAAAATAACAAAAACATTATATAAAAAAAAATTCCTTCTTACCTATGTCCCCCCACTAGGAACCTTCGGGAAGAGCTAGGTCTGGATCTCCACAGAAATCTAACCCGACATAGGCATAATCATCGACCATAAGCATTTGAGTCCTCAACCATTTGAAGAAGACATCGTTATACCTGACGATGTGACTGCCTCCATGTCGGGCAATGAGGTCTACCCACCTCCTCATCCTCAGATCCTGTGGAGCAGGTATACCCCACTCTACCTGCAAGCGTAATATTGGGACCCTCTCTAGAAAGAAGGATACCAAAATATACTTGTATCCGAATTGTTTCAACCCACCACTTCTGCACTTGGTAAGTTGTTTCTTCATACTTTTAAGGACCCCTTCGCGCCAATTGAAGACTTAGGGCTCCATACACTCCAATGCATACTGAAAATGGCTCTATAGAGCCATATGGGGAGTTTCACTCCTTTCCATGTGAGTAATAGTATAGAGTATATTCCATAGAGGCAATTCTCGGACATCCATGATAGTGACCTTACGGCTATGTTTCTCGGTTCCTGACACACAATGATGGATGATGTAGTAGTTCATAGGCTCACCACCACCCCTGCTACTTGTAAGTGTCACCCATGATCCACGATGAGACAGTCCTATTAGGAAATAGATATCCTCGATATCACATGAAATTCCTGCTCGTTCACATCCCACATGTGATCCAAGTACTCAAGTAGTCTCAGCTGGGCCCTCATGCCCTGAAGCTTGAAGAATTTTAATAACCCACACCGCGGGAGGGCCATAACTGTTCCCAGGTCATTCCTGGTGAAGTAATCTTCTTCTTCATGCTCTCGTTCGCCTCACTCCAACATATTAACCAAGGAAGACCTTCCAAAGAACCATAAAAAGAGATTAGAAACATGATTTTATTTCCTGGGAGTTTTCCCTTGTTGGATTCATCTTTTAAAATTTTGGGTTGCAGTCGTTGCAGGCCCGTGCATTTTCATAGTGTGACGTCATCACACCCTAGCTATAGGGTCACCTGCGATGATCCTAGATCGTTGCACGTCTCGATATAGGGCACCTGGGACGGCCTCAACCCATGGGTAACCCCTAAAAATCAACCCAAAAACACATTTTTAACCAATGAAAATAAATTTTTAAACCATGCAAAGATGAAGGAGATGGAGATTACCTTTTCTACGGAGACGATTTATGGAATGATCCACCGTGCACTACGCAATCAACACTTGAAAATTGAGGTAAAAAGGGGGGTCTGGAGCAATGTTTGGGTGAAGTTACAAATGAAATAGTGAAATGTAGTTTTTTTTATCTATTTTATTGATTTTTATTACTTTTCATTTTTATATTATATTATTTTTTATGCTTCATCCAAGCCCTAAAGTCCTAACAAATTTACAAGTGTTGATTTTTGCAGATTGAAAAAGTCTAGAGGTGAGACATTGGAACAAGGGTCTGCTTTTTTGGTTTGTTTTTATATATTTGTCACATGTATAGATCCTTTTAGGGTTTTTTCAGAAAAAACTCCGAGCAAAGTCTTAATTCTTTCTCACGCCCATGAAACCATGAGAATGTAATCGAGTAGTCTTTTGTCATTTTTTCGAACTTGTAATGGTGACACAAAAAACGAAACCTATGGAGTATCCTTTAAGCTCTTTTCACTCTCCTTAAAAATGAAAAGATTGTCGAGAAACCTTGTTCTTTTCAGGCTCGTAAAAGTATTTGAAGAAAAAATTTGATGAGTGGTAGGTTATTAGTTTTTTGGTCTCATCAGATTAATTTATGAAAAAGGAACTGATGGAGTTCTCTTTAAGTGTTTTTCAGACTCTCTAAAATTGAAAAACCCGTGAGTTTTCTCTCTTTGTACTTGTTAAACAAACATCGAAAGACCCATATGGGATTGAACCACTCCTTCTTAGGGTCTGTTACACATACTCTGAGGGACTCATCTGAAGGATGAGCTTACATCAACAAGCATATTTTATCCTCCTCAAGATTGCATATAAATAAAGAGGTACTCGCCAGAAATGGTGGGGGAAAATTTGGAAAGAAATGTGTCTTTGAATTTGTGTTAGTGGCAGTAATAGTCGTTCTTGAACATGACACCCCCCTTCATCATAGTATCTGGGTTGGGAAATCCATTTGTTTCTCGTTTGACCACCCACAAGTTCATATGTTGGGTCCTCCTTGAGTCAATGCTTCCAAGGCCATTGCCGTGTCGTTCATATGTTTAAGAGAATTCCAACCTAAACAAGCCTTCTATCGAGTCGGCCATCTGCAATTATAAATCTTCTACCATGTTGACCTTCCCTGTGTTAGTTTCGAATTACTTCATACTCTGATCTACCTCAAATCCGTTACATATTTCGTGTCATTGATGGGGGATACATCAAGGCTCTCCATTGATGAGTCTTTTCCTGTCGACTTCAACACATTATTCAGGAACAAGACTTATAAATCATTTAGTACCTTAGAGCCTGCATGCCTCAATGGTAGGTTTCTTCGCTTTCAATAATGGGTTCACATCATCAACCCCTGATTGGAATATTTCATTGAGTGTTCGACTTCAACTCAATTATTCACATTCACTGGATTGTACTGGGGTACCTTGGGAGTCATTGACATCAATGGTGATTTCCCTCGCACTTGTTAATGGTTTTCGTTAAAGACCGGTAATCAAGTGTTTTCTACCATGTTCGACTTCAACACATGTAATCACATGGCTAGATTCATACTTGGAGACGATGGAGATGAATACCTTGGATCTTATCATTTCGGTCTAGGTTGCGATGTAGTATTCATGATTTGTATTAACACGTAGACCCACTTTGTATGTCTCGTGGCTATGTCTAAATTTGAGTTCTTTTAAGAGCACAGATCCACAGTGTATTCTTGGTGGCTATGATGAATCATGATGACATGGATCCATAGTGTATGTTTAGTGGCCATGAATCACTTGACACTTATGATTAGAGTCACTTATAGTCTGAGTATGGGAATGCCTACCTAAGAAATGGTATGATATTATGTAGATGCTTGTTTGTTTGCAGGTTCCTGATTGATACGTTCCTTGTTTCTGACACACACATTCTACAAAGTATTTCAGTTGTCACGAGTTCCAGCTTCATACTTTGGGGGGCATTCTGTTACATATTATTTTGGTCACCTTAGTGATTACTTCACAACATGTGTGCATGTTCCCTACAAAATATTAAAAGAGGCTTTCTCCATAAGAAAAGTGATTTACTTTCCTCTACCAAAAATCATATGAAGGAAGGTTGTCGCACTTTGCTAAATACACAAGGTGCGACAATGCCTGATCATTGCATCCTGCACTATACCTGGACTGCGACGTCGTCGCATGATGCTAAGTATGTAGGGTGCGACGATGCTTAAATATTGGGAAAAGTCAAACTTCATGAATGTTCTAGAAGGGGATCTTTTAGAAGATGAGGTGGCCTTCGATCGGTTTGGATCTTACTCGCTTCTCTGATTAGGTGGGATCATCCTAATCTCCTCATCCATCTCTCTTTAACACCATATAAAGATGGATCTCTCATGGAAAAGGCTAAGGTTGAATAGGCTAAGAATTGTATGGAGAATTCTACTTCAGATTGTGCTTGGTAGCTTTGCTTTAGTTCTTCAAGTAAGATTGTGGATCTTCTTCATTCAAGGCATTTGGAGAAAAGGTGTGTGTGTTAGAGCAAAGAGCCATTGAAAGGGGACCTTGCAATGTCAAGGCATGGGTTGTATTCTCCACTTTCTATTCACTTAATACAATAATGCATTTCTTCCCTATATAAGCATCTCGTCTTCTATTGTATAATTCCTCGATCATATACATAGACTTCATTAGAATATATAGATCTTTGTTCCTCTTCCTTGTTGGTTTTTCACTCTTGGACAGGATTTCTATTCCGCAAACTCAAGGAAGGACCTACAAAGATGACACTAGTGAGGACCAGCATCGTTTAAAAGGTACGTCTCTTGTAACTCATTAAACTAGTTTATATGATAATGGAGTTTAAGGCGAAGTGTGCATTCTATTATGTTTTGTTCTAGTTTCTAGTGGAATATAGGGAGATATGTTTATGTCTGCATTTACCGATTAGTTCGATAACAGTATGCATTTTGGAGTAGAAGGATGAAAACATATATACATGCACATGGATTTGAAATTTGGCAATATGTTGTAGATGGATACAAAGAACCAACAGTTCCACCGACAAATGAAAGAGAAATAAAACTCGGGAAAAATAATTCCAAATCCACAAATGCACTTCTGAATGGTCTTTGTGAATCAGTATAAACCAAAGTTATACATTGTAAATATGCTAAAGAGATTTGGGAGAAGATTCAAAATATTTATGAAGGAGATTCAAAAGTCAAAGCAACAAAGCTTCAAACTTATAGAGGTTAGTTCGAACAACTAAAAATGAAGGAAGACAAGAATATTGCCGCTTACTTCTTATGAGTCGATGAAACAGTAAATGAAATCATAGGATTGAGAGAAGAAATTAAAGAATCTGTAATTGTTCAAAAGGTACTAAGATCTCTTCCTATGAGATTTGATCCTAAGATATCAACACTAGAGACTCAATAAGCATGGACAAACTACATGGAATATTCATAGCATATGAAATGAGAACTGAACAAGAAAATCCAGATATAAAAGGAGAAGCTTTCAAAGCATCCAAAAGATCAAAGAAAAAGGGAAAGCAAAAGGAAAAAGAACATAGCAACAATAGTGACATCTCAGAAGATGATGAAGAAATGTCCAACTTCGTCAAAAGATTGAACAAAGGAACCAACGACAAATATAAAGGTAAGTTTCCATTGATTTGTTTTAATTGTGATGGTATTGGTCATTTTGCTAACAAATGTCCTCATAATAAAAATAAGAGGAATGATGAAGATTACTCAAATAGAAAACAAACATATAAAGGCAAAAGAACCACAAAGAAAGCTTTCAAGAAAAGCTTATGCACCAAAGAAGACATCTCCTCATCAGATGAAGATGAAGTCAGTGACAATGAAACGGAAAGAGTTCTATTCATGGCAGTAGAAGACTCTGATAAAGAAGACACAAAAGAAGAATATGAAGAGGATGAAGTTGACTACCGAGAAGAATTGTTATGTGCCATAGAAGTTATAAGAAGAGAAAAGAAGAAAAACAAGAAGCTACAAGTAGAACTAAACAAGAAAGAAGACACTTAAGAACTAGAACAAATGATCACAAATTTGAAGGCTCAAATAGAAGAAGATAAAATAATTAAAGAAGTACTCAAAGAACAACTAGAAGAAAGAGACAAGATCATTGGAAATTTGGAAGCAGAGATTGTCACATTAAGAAAGGATCTTCAAGAGAAAAATATGTAGAACAACTCAAAAGTTTTGGATAACATTATCATCAGTCAAAAGCCTCATCATGACAAGTCCGGACTTGGATACAATCAGACAGAAAAGGGACCAATATCCAAGACAACAGAACAAGAAACATATCCAAAAAGCTACACATAAACAATCAAAGAGAGATATTGATGGGTGTTCTATATGCACTAAAAAAACACTAAAAACCCTCAATTAAATTGTCAACCCGGGGTAAGTAAACTTAGAGTTGTAGCAAAATATATGCCAAGGTAGAAGGGCTGGTAGTAGTATAGTCTAACTAAGGAAGTGACTATCTAAGGGCTAATCTATTCAAGCAAAGCTATCTAATGAGCAAACCCTACTAAGCAACTTTAAACTATGTAACCTAAGTACTTTTGGACCAAGGATAGATGGATAGTTCTAGGAAAACAAGTGAAAACCCTACTTGAAGCAAACTAGTTCAATCATGACAATAAGCAAAAGTAACTACTTAAGTATAACAATAAACAAATAGAAAAAGCAAACTACTTTAAGTAGCCTACCTAAATTCAATGAACAACTACCCTATGAAAGCAAGTAAATAAACAAGCAACTATACTATCAAAGCAATAATAAACAAGTAAGCAATTAACCTACTAAAGCAAGTAAACAACTAACTACCCTAAGATAACTTCTACTGCAATTAAACTAATTAGGACTACTCATTGAACAACTAACTAAGCTAAGAGGCAAATGAATTCTATTCTTAATTCAAGCTGCAAAACTATTTCTAGTTCATAAAAGGAAATCTATTTAATTGAAAGAAGGAAGAACTAACAACTAACTTTTAATCTATGATAAGCAAACTACTCTTTAATCTACCAAAGCAAAAGACTATCTACCCTACAACAACAATAAAACTATCTTTTGATCTACGAAAGCAAGAAACTGTCTTTTAACCTATGAAAACTCAAATATAGTGTTGGTGGTTGTGTGAATGTCTCCGGTGTCTTATAATATCTCGATGGCACTTGACAACAAAAGATAATTCAAGCGGTATAAGCTCAATACCGATCTCAATAGAAAAGTTAAAGGTGTGGATTAAACAATCCAATGAGAACTTAGCCATTACAGAAACAATTGTCAATTACCCTTCATATTCATGGAATTATTACTCATGTATTAACCATCAACAATACAATGAGGTTATAATTGTACTCTATGCTATATAAACAAAATTCATAAGTAAATTCAATCATTAACTAAGAATTGGAATTTCAATCTAATTCTAGGAAAGAAACTGCATAAAGTCAAACTATGCTATATCTATTTTAACAATTCAAAGTGCAAGAAAGAAAATGCTTAAAAATGAAAATTAAAACATGGTTCTAGCATATGGCAAGTAAACTAATGAATAAACTAATTAACAACTAGTTAGCAAAATCTAAATGACAATTAAATAGGAAATCTACAAATAAAAACTGAAACTAACCCTATCCATCCACCAAAGCCTTATTTAAAGAAATAATGAAATAAACTCTATTCTACTCTGTTTTAACTTCTATTTTAAATTTGATTTTAAAAGCATAAATACAATCTAATATCTAATTACACACGGGGTTAGTGTATGAGTTTGCAAACTCGTTCCTAACTACAAAATCAATACATATTAACACAAGCCTTCATACTAACCTACAAAAGAGAGTTAAAATAATTAAACAACAACAACAAATTATATAACAAAGGAAGAATAACAATGCATGTACAGGAAATAAAAAAAAGACATCTAAGCTATGAAATGCATAAATAACTTAAAGAACAGTTACCAGACTACTGGTGCCCCCCCCAACAAGTTGTGGTCACTTCTCAAAGGCACACCACGAACTCAACAAATCGATTACACCATTAAAACTCAAAAACACAGTTTCATATAATTCTGGCAATTGAAAATAGCAAAAACAGAGGAAAATCGTATTTGTCTCTAATCCTCTACTTCTTCTACTGCTTAACTATTGTATGACCACCACGGTGGTATTTATAAGCTTTACAAACCAAGTGGTCGATTATTGGAGGGTCGAACCACTTCTAAAAACAACAAATTACATTAATGGTGCCCTAACTACCGAAATGGAGCGAGCCAATAACCGCCCTGCTCAACAGCCCAAACCGAGTTGTCAAGAGTTCAGTAGCTAGAGGGGGCAAGCACGAGAAAAACCTATGTTCCTGATTCACCCACCACTGGCCGCCAATACCATAACCACCAAATCACCCATCATTTTTGTGCAGGACGAGGTGCTAGACGGAGTGCCAGACCAGGTACCGGATTGAGTGCCAGAAGTAGAAACGTGATGTGATTTTTCCTTGGTGTGGATCATAGCGTTTTGGCACAAAATTCTTCAAAAATCTTCTCCAAAACATGAAAAACACATATGTACATTTGGCAAAAGTATCTAATTACTGTCATAAAATTGATCATATCTTGGGCCCAACATTACCCCCACACTCATGATTTTGCAGGTCCCACTGCAAACAAAAATAAATTACCCCTCGTGACTAGGCTTGCTGAGGAGTATCAACTTTGGAAGCTTCTCCTTCTTGCTATGAAGACTTTGCCTTATGCCTCTTGTGTTGCTTCAGTTGTGCTCTGAGGCTGCGGTTGGATTTGGTCATCTCATCAACCAATCATTGAAGGGAGTTTTGCTTGGAGGACTGCATTATCATGATGAAGGTGTGTGTCTATTGTCTTCCTTTCTTCCAACTGTTGGAGAAGCTGAGAATTTTCTTTTTGTAGCTTCTCAATGGCCGGGGCAGAATCAATGATCTTGGAGGAAGGCTTAGATCCTTTGAGGGATGTGGACAATCTATCATTCTTAGGATCTAGAGTAGGCATGGGTGAAGTAGGAGTGATGGGGGATTGGTAAGGATAGGTAGGTTCTGATTTTTTCTTTATTAGTGGCTCTAATCCATCTGCAAAAACTTCCCTAAGTCTCTTGTGAGGGCTCTCAAGATCGGAGGACACTTGGATAGGATCCGAAGCAAGAAAGGGTTTTGCATAAGGTTTTGTTCTTGTGCTCTGGGTACTCTTTCGAAAGAGTCCTTTACAAAAACCATTGGTTCCCCTCCTATTAGTGGGAATGATGGGAAAGTCTTGTTGAATCACTTCTTGGAGATTTTTAGGTGTGGGATCAAGAGAGATTGAAGGCATCAGGGGGTTAGCAATAGGCTTCTTTTGATCTTTACTCTTGGTATTTTTACCCAATGAGGAAGCGGGGATATCAACAATCGTTTTGTATTGTTCTGGAAAAGAGAGGGTTTGTGCAAGGGGGTTTGGAGTTCTTGGAGAGAGAGGCTTGGATGGAGAGATAGTTCTTAGGCTAAGTGGATTTTTGCCGGTCTTAATTGTCAAGTGAGGGTTTGCAAATTGATAGATAAATGCATCCCAAGTTTGCCCCTATTTCTCTAATTCGGCTAGAACAAGGATTTTGATCAAGCCATGGTGAAAGAGGATTTTTTGGGGGTTAGTTATGTTCTTCCTCACTTGAGAGGACATCTTCTCCAAGATTTTTAGGAAGTAGAAGGAGAAATTCAAAGGTTTGTTGAACTGAAAATGAGCCAATATGAAATGACAAGCTTTGAAAGTGGAATATCTACCTTCGCATGTAATCAACCTCGTGATGACGATGAGAAGGTTGATCAATTCCTTCTTTATCCATTCCCTAGAATATCCTTTTGCTCCTAAAATGTTCTGGAATTCGGGCTTAAAAACCATGTTATAACTTGAGCGTGACAGCTGGTGGTTTTTGAACCATCTATCTCCCATTCGTGGAAGCTTCGTAGCTGCAGCAATGGAATCTTATGAGACTTCAAAGGAAAGATAACCTATGCGCACTGTCTTCCCATCAAAACCGAGGGAAAATTGCATGGAGAGGCAATCATCGTGGCCCTGCAAGTTAGACAAAAATGGCCCGCAGCCTGCGCGCAAAAAAACCTCTCTGCATTGTGAAAAATCGGGAATGGAAAAAAGATCTACATATGAAGAGGGTTCATACCTCTTGGGCATTGTGGTAGAGGAAAAATTCACTAGGCAAGGGTGCAATTGGGCCAAGAGATGGCATGAATTAGGCACGGTCCAAACACGATTTGAACAGGGGAAGAAATGGCAGAGGCTGGGCATGATTTCTTAACGCAAGGAAAAGAAAATGGCAAGGGTGAATTGAGATAAAGGTTACCCAACCTGAATTTGAATGCGTGTATGGTGGAGTTGGTTGCACAGATGTGCGCACGAGATGCCATGTGTGGACAATTTCAAATTCGAAGGCTTGTTTTTGGGGGCAAATGTAATGATGCGCAGTTAGATCAAGGTCCAAGTATTTTGACTTGGACATTTGATCATGAACATATTAAAGCATCTTCAATCAATTGCCTACAACCAATTCAATTGAATGTCATTGATTCCTGGTTACCTAGAATTTAGGACAGTTACTGGTGTGTAATTCATATGGCACTTCGTTCGGCACCTCATATGACATTTCATATGGCACCTCATATGACACTTCATATGACACCTCTGTGTTAAATACATTTTCACCTCTTGTAATGGATAGCCTGCAAATTTGAAATGTTTTTGACAATCATAGTGGTTAATGAGTAGAGGCAAAATGCTCCATTGTTGTTGATTTTGCCACCATGCTCACTCAATCCTCTTGCATATGACATATAATGTCAAACCTATAATGAATAGGTTATAGAAAGCATAAAACATGTACTTGTCAATCCTACAATGTAAAACTTGTAATGAAAGGTAAGCCGATAAAGAGTGGCTTGTTAAGTATATGTTCAGTAATTTATAGCACACAAGAGTTTAAAACTTCAAAAATAAAATGACTATTAATGTAATAACCTGTATCATGGAAATAATACAAAAATTCTTGCAAAGATTTATTTCTCCAGGCAATGATCATTTGTCAGCTCATGAACCCCTCCCCCGCACCTAAGTATTATGACACCTCACAATCAAAAGTATAGGAAACCAGTCAGTTCCCCCAATAGCCAAAGATTTATAGTATGTCAAGTGTAAAGATAAATTTCACAGATTGGTTTGACGAGACAGTTAGGATATGGCCCCACCTATAGGATAAGAGATCCTATATATAGATAAGAAGAGGTAGGCAAGAGAGTTTCAAGATAGTCTTAGAGTTATTTCCCAATGGAAAGTTTATAGAGTTCATTAAACTTAGCTTAACCATACATACTTCATGTCAGATTTGCACGCAAGTAATGCCGTATATTAGGACAAGTTTAAATTTATTATTTATTTTTGTCATATTACCATCCTCGCTAGGTAGAATGCCTCGCTGTCAACAAGCCTGTTCAGTACTCTGACGGGTTTACCTAGTCATACCACAGGATGCTACCCGCTGCCAGCAAACCTGTTCAATATCCCGACGAGTTAGCCTCTTACACCCTCAGAGACTGGCCCTTCATCTTTTAAGATTTTAGTATAAGCTTGCTTTGTGCAAGAAGATGGGGGGACAGCTCTGAAAACAACTTTTTCTTTCTTTTTTCAATTGGGATGGTATTTATGTTAGAGGATGACTTTCCGTTATTTTACTTAGTGATTGTCTTGATGTAAGGGGTACTTAAGAGGACGTGGGATATCTAAAGATATGATATAATCAAACTATTTAGTGTGCAGTGGATGGTACAATTGAGAAAGAACAGAAAGGTATCTCTAGGCTCAACTCACTTTCTTATTTTGTCATTATTGTTATGTTTCCATGACTAACCGCTAATTAGACCTCCTTGTTACTTTTTGATAAAGACACTTGACTCACTTACTCAGGTTTCTTGGAAAAACTGTACGAGAGACCTCTAGGATTGATAGTTATGGTATCACTTCCTTATACAGTGGTGAAGAGTTTCAAGAGCAACTGCTTTAGAATGCCTTAGAAAATGAAAATTTTTGAAAAAATATGGATAATTACAGTAAGTCAATATTCATTTGATGCTTTAGTAGACACAAAATTCAAGTATAACAATGTTTTGAAGAAAGATCCTTGAAACTGTCTACTCCTGGTGAAATAAATTCTTACAGAAATCTCTAGAATTGCCTTATTAACAAAATTAAAAAAATATTTACATATGTACAGTAGAAAATTAAGAAAATTTTTCAAGAACAAGGGGGGACTTCCCCATCTACTAAGGCCAATGCCTTATCCGTTGACATGACCTGTAGAAAATCCTCTCTGAAAATGGGATTATGATAAAATTTGAGTCGGTGTCCGTTTACTACAAAGGAGACTTGTCCATCGTCAATTGTTTTATTTTTTATAGATCCATTGTCATATACAGTGTCTACCTCGTAAGGGCCCAACCACCGGGTGGTGAGTTTTCCTTTGAAGGTTTTGAATTGGGAATCAAACAACAGAGCCCAATCACCAGGTTAGAAGTGTTTCTTCTTAATAAACTTGTCATGCCGCTTGATCCTTTGGTTTTGGACTAATATCGTCCGTTGGATGGCATCTTGCCTAATTTCATCCAACTCATTCAACTGTAGGGCTCGTTGCTTTTGAGACTCATCTAATTTCAATCCTAATTATGCGGCAATACATAAGGTCCTTACTTGGAATTCTATTGGTAGAAGTACTTGTTTCCTGTACACTAACTCATAAGGGGTATGCCCGATGGTATTCGTCCAGGGGGTTTGGTATGCCCACAAAGCCTCTGGGAGCCTGTCAGCCCAATCCCGATGATGAAATTGAATAGTCTTGGTCAATATGGCTTCCAGAATTTTGTTTGTGGATCCTACCTGACCATTGGCTTGCGGGTGGTATGGAGAAGATTTACGGTGTTTAATCCCATATTTCTCTGTAAGTTCTCTCATCAGCTTGGAAGTGAATTGAGTGCCTTGGTTTGTAACAATTTCATGAGGGACCCCGAAGCGGGTAAAGATGTCTCCATAGATGAATTCGACAATAGAATTCTCTGTAGCCCTGAATAGGGCTTTTTCCTCTACCCATTTGGTGAAATAGTCCATACAAGCCAAAATATAGTTCTTCTTATGGGACATAGGTGAAATTGGTCCTACAAAGTCAAGGGCCCATTTTTCGAAGGGTTTTATCATAACTTGGGCATGCAAAGGAATTTTGTCAGTTGATGTAGGTCTTCCTATCCTTTGGAAACTATCACAACTTGTTGTTGGGTATTTTACCCTACGG
>SNQJ01S0036130.1:32209-51200 GCA_010110895.2 Picea sitchensis | reverse complement strand
AGAAATTGCATAAAGTCAAACTATGCTATATCTATTTTAACAATTCAAAGTGCAAGAAAGAAAATGCTTAAAAATGAAAATTAAAACATGGTTCTAGCATATGGCAAGTAAACTAATGAATAAACTAATTAACAACTAGTTAGAAAAATCTAAATGACAATTAAATAGGAAATCTACAAATAAAAACTGAAACTAACCCTATCCATCCACCGAAGCCTTATTTAAAGAAATCATGAAATAAACTCTATTCTACTCTGTTTTAACTTCTATTTTAAATTTGATTTTAAAAGCATAAATACAATCTAATATCTAATTACACACGGGGTTAGTGTATGAGTTTGCAAACTCGTTCCTAACTACAAAATCAATACATATTAACACAAGCCTTCATACTAACGTGCAAAAGAGAGTTAAAATAATTAAACAACAACAACAAATTATATAACAAAGGAAGAATAACAATGCATGTACAGGAAATAAAAAAAAGACATCTAAGCTATGAAATGCATAAATAACTTAAAGAACAGTTACGAGACTACTGGTGGCCCCCCCAACAAGTTGTGGTCACTTCTCAAAGGCACACCACGAACTCAACAAATCGATTACACCATTAAAACTCAAAAACGCAGTTTCATATAATTCTGGCAATTGAAAATAGCAAAAACAGAGGAAAATCATATTTGTCTCTAATCCTCTACTTCTTCTACTGCTTAACTATTGTATGACCACCACGGTGGTATTTATAATCTTTACAAACCAAGTGGTCGACCATTGGAGGGTCGAACCACTTCTAAAAACAACAAATTACATTAATGGTGCCCTAACTACTGAAATGGAGCGAGCCAATAACCGCCCTGCTCAACAGCCCAAACCGAGTTGTCAAGAGTTCAGTAGCTGGAGGGGGAAATCATGAGAAAAACCTATGTTCCTGATTCACCCAACACTGGCCGCCAATACCATAACCGCCAAATCGCCCATCATTTTTGTGCAGGACAAGGTGCTAGACGGAGTGCCAGACCAGGTACCAGATTGAGTACTGGATGGAGTGCCGGAAGTAGAAACGTGATGTGATTTTTCCTTGGTGTGGATCATAGCGTTTTGGCACAAAATTCTTCAAAAAGCTTCTCCAAAACATGAAAAACACATATGTACATTTGGCAAAAGTATCTAATTACTGTCATAAAACTAATCATATCTTGGGCCCAACATTACCCCCACACTCACGATTTTGTAGGTCCCACTGCAAACAAAAATAAATTACCCCTCGTGACTAGGCTTGCTGAGGAGTATCAGCTTTGGAAGCTTCTCCTTCTTGCTGTGAAGACTTTGCCTTATGCCTCTTGTGTTGCTTCAGTTGTGCTCTGAGGCTGCGGTTGGATTTGGTCATCTCATCAGCCAACCATTGAAGGGAGTTTTGCTTGGAGGACTGCATTATCATGATGAAGGTGTGTGTCTATTGTCTTCCTTTCTTCCAACTGTTGGAGAAGCTGAGAATTTTCTTTTTGTAGCTTCTCAATGGCCGGGGCATAATCAATGATCTTGGAGGAAGGCTTAGATCCTTTGAGGGATGTGGACAATCTATCATTCTTAGGATCTAGAGTAGGCATGGGTGAAGTAGGAGTGATGGGGGATTGGTAAGGATAGGTAGGTTCTGATTTTTTCTTCTTAGTGGCTCTAATCCATCTGCAAAAACTTCCCTAAGTCTCTTGTGAGGGATCTCAAGATCGAAGGACACTTGGATAGGATCCGAAGTAGGAAAGGGTTTTAAATAAGGTTTTGTTCTTGTGCTCTGGGTACTCTTTCGAAAGAGTCCTTTACCAAAACGATTGGTTCCCCTCCTATTAGTGGGAATGATGGGAAAGTCTTGTTGAATCACTTCTTGGAGATTTTTAGGTGTGGGATCAAGAGAGATTGAAGGCATCGGGGGGTTAGCAATAGGCTTCTTTTGATCTTTACTCTTGGTATTTTTACCCGATGAGGAAGCGGGGATATCAACAATCGTTTTGTATTGTTCTGGCAAAGAGAGGGTTTGTGCAAGGGGGTTTGGAGTTCTTGGAGAGAGAGGCTTGGATGGAGAGATAGTTCTTAGGCTAAGTGGCTTTTTGCCGGTCTTAATTGTCAAGTGAGGGTTTGCAAATTGATAGATAAATGCATCCCAAGTTTGCCCCTGTTTCTCTAATTCGGCTAGAACAAGGATTTTGATCAAGCCATGGTGAAAGAGGATTTTGTGGGGGTTAGTTATGTTCTTCCTCACTTGAGAGGACATCTTCTCCAAGCTTTTTAGGAAGTAGAAGGAGAAATTCAAAGGTTTGTTGAACTGAAAATGAGCCAATATGAAATGACAAGCTTTGAAAGTGGAATATCTACCTTCGCATGTAATCAACCTCGTGATGACGATGAGAAGGTTGATCAATTCCTTCTTTATCCATTCCCTAGAATATCCTTTTGCTCCTAAAATGTTCTGGAATTCGGGATTAAAAACCATGTTATAACTTGAGCGTGATAGCTGGTGGTTTTTGAACCATCTATCTCCCATTCGTGGAAGCTTCGTAGCTGCAACAATGGACTCTTATGAGACTTCAAAGGAAAGATAACCTATGCGCACTGTCTTCCCATCAAAACTGAGGGGAAAATTGCATGGAGAGGCCATCATCGTGGCCCTGCAAGTTAGACAAAAATGGCCCGCAGCCTGTGTGCAAAAACACCTCTCTGCATTGTGCAAAATCGGGAATGGAAAAAAGATCTACATATGAAGAGGGTTCATACCTCTTGGGCATTGTGGTAGAGGCAAAATTAACTATGCAAGGGTGCGATTGGGCCAAGAGATGGCATGAATTGGGCACGGTCCAAACGCGATTTGAACAAGGGAAGAAATGGCAGAGGCTGGGCATGATTTCTTAATGCAGGGCAAAGAAAATGGCAAGGGCGAATTGAGATAAAGGTTACCCAACCCGAATTTGAATGCAACTATGGTGGAGTTGGTTGCACACATGTGCGCACGAGATGCCATGTGTGGACAATTTCAAATTCGAAGGCTCATTTTTGGGGGCAAATGTAATGATGCGCAGTTAGATCAAGGTCCAAGTCTTTTGACTTGGAGATTTGATCATGAACATATTAAAGCATCTTCAATCAATTGCCTGCAACCAATTCAATTGAATGTCATTGATTCCTGGTTACCTGGAATTTAGGACAGTTACTGGTGTGTAATTCATATGGCACTTCGTTCGACACCTCATACGACATTTCATACGGCACCTCATATGACACTTCATATGAAACCTTTGTGTTAAATACATTTTCACCTCTTGTAATGGATAGCCTGCAAATTTGAAATGTTTTTGACAATCATAGTGGTTAATGAGTAGAGGCAGAATGCTCCATTGTTGTTGATTTCGCCACCATGCTCACTCAATCCTCTTGCATATGACATATAATGTCAAACCTATAATGAACAGGTTATAGAAAGCATACAACATGTACTTGTCAATCCTACAATGTACAACTTGTAATGAAAGGTAAGCCGATAAAGAGTGGCTTGTTAAGTATATGTTTAGTAATTTATAGCACACAAGAGTTTAACACTTCAAAAATAAAATGACTATTAATGTAATAACCTGTATCATGGAAATAATACAAAAATTCTTGCAAAGATTTATTTCTCCAGGCAATGATCATTTTTCAGCTCATGAACCCCTCCCCCGCACCTAAGTATTGTGACACCTCACAATCAAAAGTATAGGAAACCAGTCAGTTCCCCCAATAGCCAAAGATTTATAGTATGTCAAGTGTAAAGATAAATTTCACAGATTGTTTGACGAGACAGTTAGGATATGGCCCCACCTATAGGATAAGAGATCCTATATATAGATAAGAAGAGGTAGGCAAGAGAGTTTCAAGATAGTCTTAGAGTTATTTCCCAATGGAAAGTTTATGGAGTTCATTAAACTTAGCTTAACCATACATACTTCATGTCAGATTTTCATGCAAGTAATGTCGTATATTAGGACAAGTTTAAATTTATTATTTATTTTTGTCATATTACCATCCTCGCTAGGTAGAATGCCCCACTGCCAGCAAGCCTGTTTAGTACTCCGATGGGTTTACCTAGTCATACCATAGGATGCTACCCAATGCCAGCAAACCTGTTCAGTATCCCGACGAGTTAGCCTCTTACACCCTCAGAGACTGGCCCTTCATCTTTTAAGATTTTAGTATAAGCTTGCTTTGTGCAAGAAGATGGGGGGACAACTCTGAAGACAACTTTTTCTTTATTTTTTCAATTGGGATGGTATTTATGTTAGAGGATGACTTTCCGTTATTTTACTTAGTGATTGTCTTGATGTAAGGGGTACTTAAGAGGATGTGGGATATCTAAAGATATGATATAATCAAACTATTTAGTGTGCAGTGGATGGTACAATTGAGAAAGAACAGAAAGGTATCTCTAGGCTCAACTCACTTTCTTATTTTGTAATTATTGTGATGTTTCCATGACTAACCGCTAATTAGACCTCCTTGTTACTTTTTGATAAAGACACTTGACTCACTTACTCAGGTTTCTTGGAAAAACTGTACGAGAGACCTCTAGGCTTGATAGTTATGGTATCACTTCCTTATACAGTGGTGAAGAGTTTCAAGAGCAACTACTTTAGAATGCCTTAGAAAATGAGAATTTTTGCAAAAATATGGATAATTACAGTAAGTCAATATTCATTTGATGCTTTAGTAGACACAAAATTCAAGTATAACAATGTTTTGAAGAAAGATCCTTGAAACTGTCTACTCCTGGTGAAATAAATACTTACAGAAATCTCTAGAATTGCCTTATTAACAAAATTAAAAAACTATTTACATATGTACAGTAGAAAATTAAGAAAAATTTTCAAGAACAAGGGGGGACTTCCCCATCTACTAAAGACAATGCCTTATCCGTTGACATGACCTGTAGAAAATCCTCTCTGAAAATGGGATTATGATAAAATTTGATTCGGTGTCTGTTTACTACAAAGGAGACTTGTCCATCATCAATTGTTTTATTTTTTATAGCTCCATTGTCATATACAGTGTCTACCTCGTAAGGGCCCAACCACCGGGTGGTGAGTTTTCCTTTGAAGGTTTTGAATTGGGAATCAAACAACAGAGCCCAATTACCAGGTTAGAAGTGTTTCTTCTTAATAAACTTGTCATGCCGCTTGCTCCTTTGGTTTTGGACTAATATCGTCTGTTGGATGGCATCTTGCCTAATTTCATCCAACTCATTCAACTGTAGGGCTCGTTGCTTTTGAGCCTCATCTAATTTCAATCCTAATTATGCGGCAATACGGAAGGTCCTTACTTGGAATTCTATTGGTAGAAGTACTTGTTTCCCGTACACTAGCTCATAAGGGGTATGCCCGGTGGTATTCGTCCAGGGGGTTCGGTATGCCCACAAAGCCTCTGGGAGCCTATCAGCCCAATCCCGATGATGAAATTGAATAGTCTTGGTCAAGATGGCTTCCAGAACTTTGTTTGTGGATTCTACCTGACCATTGGCTTGCGGGTGGTATGGAGAAGATTTACAGTGTTTAATCCCATATTTCTCTGTAAGCTCTCTCATCAGCTTGGAAGTGAATTGAGTGCCTTGGTCTGTAACAATTTCATGAGGGACCCCGAAGCAGGTAAAGATGTCTCCATAGATGAATTCGATAATAGACTTCTCTGTAGCCCTGAATAGGGCTTTTTCCTCTACCCATTTGGTGAAATAGTCCATACAAGCCAAAATATAGTTCTTCTTATGGGACATAGGTGAAATTGGTCCTACAAAGTCATAGACCCATTTTTCGAAGGGTTTTATCATAACTTGGGCATGCAAAGGCATTTTTTCAGTTGATGTAGGTCTTCCTATCCTTTGGAAACTATCACAACTTCTCATATACTTCGCAACATCTTTGAAAATGCTAGGCCAATAGTAACCTGAATGTAGCACCTTATATGCCGTGCGTTTGTCAAAAAAATGGCCACCACATGGCCCATCATGACCACTTCGTAGTATTTATGGTACCTCATCCTCTCGGACACATCTACGAATAATCAAATCAGGACCTGTGCGAAAAAGGTCATGACCAACCCAAGAGTAATTAACACTCTGTGTAATAATTTTTCGCTTTTCATGAGGTGACAAATGAGATGGTAACTTCCTAGTAGCCAGATAGTTTTCCATATCTGCAAACCATGGGGTATTGACAGAAAGGGAAAATAGATGCTCATCTAGGAAACTATGATCTACAGGGATATTATCATTGTTATCGGGTAAATCAGTGAATGCAGACATAGGCTAAACCCCCTAGATCCACCTGGATCTAGAACAAAACATGATAGGACATGGCACTTTCCCTAGGCTCTAATCATCAAATTTACTACCGAGCAAAAGACGATAGACATACCTTTAAATGTTGCTTCCTTATGTATTTGTTGTTCCTGTTTCGCTCTGGTGCTCTTGTGATACTGATCCTGCAGTAAGACACAAACTAACCAAAGTGAAAGCAGAGAGAGTATATTCAATGACAACCTATGCATATGATCAAGGAATTATGCAATAAAATAAAGACAATTCTATGGGAAAGAAACATGCCGCTGTATTATATTAATAATAAGAAGAGAGATTACAACTAGATGCCTTGATGTCGTAAGGTTCCTTCCAACAGTTCCTTATTTCCCACACACTTTTAATCCAATAATTCTGAGACTATAGATCTCACATCTATTTTGACAAAATCAATCTCAAAGCCACTCTAACCAAGCTAATAATTCCAAGCCAAATCCAACTAAATCAAGCTCCAAAACCAACTAACGTTCTCCATGAGATCTCCTCTCCTTTTATAAGCTGAAGAGGATAAGGTGAGGAGGATAGGATGATCCCACTAAATCATGAAAGCGAGTAATATCCAAACCATTCGGAGGCCACCTCACCATAGAAGTTTCTCCTTCTAGAAGCATCGAGAAAATGTTTATTTTCCCCACGTATGAAGGCCGCCGCAACCTGGCTATAGTGCAGCCTGTGAAAATTCCGCTCCTTAGCTATAGTGCAGCCTGCGGAAATCAGGCATTTCCACACCCTAACTATGGTGCAACCTGCGGAAATCCTCCAAAATAGGGTTTTTACAGAGGAAAACACAACTTCTTCTCTCAGGGAAAGTTCTTCTCCCTTCTATCTTCAGGAATTTAGGCCACTGACCCCTCTGAAGGAAACATATAGGTTTACATCATTAACGATCATGAGGGTGATGAAAATAATGTGTAACAATCATCCTCATTTTTTATTCGTGAAAGAAAATCAGTTACTACATTATCCTTTCCAGGTCGGTCAAGGACAATGATATTAAATTCTTGCAATAACAGGAGCCACCTAGTCACTCAACCATTAGTTATGGGTTTATTCATGAGGAATCTAATGGCGGAATGATCTGTATGTACAAATACTTCATAACCTGTAATGTAATGACGAAACTTGTTAATAGCATGAACAACAACCAAGAATTCTTTCTCAGTGACTATGTAGTTCAACTCGACAGGGGACAAGTTCTTGCTCACAAAATAAATGGCATAGGACTCCTAGTCTTCTTTCTTCCCTAATACCCCTCCTATTGCGGTGTCGGAGGCATTAGTGGATATATGAAATGGGAGAGTCCAATTGGGCCCTCTAAGAACTGGTGCCACAAACAACTTAGATTTTAGGGTTTCAAAGGCAGTTTGACACTGCTTAGTCCAAAAAAAATCATCTTTTATTAACAATCCAAACATAGGTGCAACAATCTTTGTAAAATTTTCAATAAATTGTCAGTAATATCCGGCATGTCCAAGAAATATTCTCACCTCTTTCTGAGTCTTGGGGGGTGGAAGTCTGACAATGACCTCAATCTTTACAGGATTGACTTTTATCCCTTTAGATGAAACGTGATATCCTAGAACCACTCCTTCACTTAACAACATTTTGCATTTTTCATGACTTATAGATAGGTTCATTTCCTGGCATCCAATGAGGACTTTTTCTAAGTTGTCTAAGGCTTCCTGGTAAGTGTTACCATAGAATGTGAAGTCATCCATGTAGACCTCCACACAATCATGAATAAGATCGACAAATATCCCTAATACTGCTCGTTGAAATGTGGCAGGAGAATTACACAATCCAAATGATAAGACCCTATAGGCATAGGTTCCCCAAAGACAAGTAAAGGTAGTCTTGTCCTGGTCCTCGGGTGCTATAAGAATCTGATTGTACTTGCTGTACCCATCTAGAAAGGAAAAATACTTCTTTCCAGACAAGGTACCTAGAACTTGGTCAATGAAAGGGAGAGGAAAGTAGTCTTTCAGAGTGGCTTTGTTGAGTTCCCGGAAATCAACACAAATTCTCCATTTCCCGGTCACTTTCTTTGGAACCACTACAAGCAGGGATACCCACTTACTATCAGAGATGGGATAAATGAATTTGACATTTAACAACTTTTGGATCTTTTCCTTGACTATATCTTTAAGTGTTGGGTTCATCTTTCTCTGGGTTTTTCTAACAGGTGTTACTTCCCCCTGGGTATATATGTGATGGATGCATTTGTCAGGGTGTACACCCTTCATGTTAGTGTATTCCTAGGCAAATGCTCCTGATTGTTCTTTAAGGATATCTAGTAACTTTTTCTGTTGGTCTTTATCTAGCCCAGAGTTTATATGTAAAAATTTCCCTGGACTAATCTAGTAGGGCATAGAATAAGACATGGTAGACTCATCTATCTGGAAGATAAAATATTTCAAAGACAAAATGGATGGGTCCAATTGTTCCTGAAATTCTTCCCCAAACATGTACTCAAATTGGGGAAAAGACTGTGGAAAATCCACACATGTAATAACATAAATAAATTAGTTTAACACATTTTCTGTTGTGTGCTCCTGAAGTGCCCATGCATGGTCACTTGGCAATATGGGTTCTTCCCAATCTTTGTTCTCATATGAACATTCGAGCCACCATAGATTCTCCATAATAGGTTGAGCTAGAGGGTAAATGGTGAGCTTATGGATAGAGAGACCATTTGAGATGGTCATTTCCCCTTCTCTACAGCCAATAAATGCATTGACTGTGGCTAGCCAAGGTCTTCCCAAAATGACGGGATGGCCTTTGGTAGGATCCTTTGAGTGAATGACAAGAAAATATACTGGGTACTCCCACGAGCCTAAAGTAACCATGATATCATCTAAAATTCCTTCAGGTATAACCCTAATCTTATCTACTAATTCCAAAATGGTTGGGGTAGGTCGAAGAAGAGGTTGTGACTGTAATTGTTCCAAGGTAGTAGTGGTCATAACATTGATGGTTGCCCCTAGGTCTATGGGAGTGTTTCCAATGGAGACCTCATTAATGGTTATGGTCACTACGAGGTTTCCTAGGTTCCCATATTTTGCTAGTTTTGGCTGCTCTGATATGTACTCAGAAAGTCCTCCTACCAAATGTATTGTAGGAGGGTCCTTTTGATTCCTATCTGGCTTCTTAATACACAATTCTTTGACTACCTTACTGTAGATTGGAATGTATTTAATGTCTTGAAGCAAGGGAATATTGACACAAATATTCTTCAATTCATTCAAGATGTCAAATTCCAGTTGGGTGGTAGGTTTCTTGATTACCAATCGGTCTAGATAAGGAGGGACCTTCGTAATTTGTGAAGGTTAATTTTGGGGAAGCTCGGGTTCTTGGTTCTGTTAATGTTTAAGCCATTATTATAGATGTTTGCATTTCATTAGATAACAATAGCATAATCCAAGATCACTGAGAAATACACAATTAGAAGAGACACATCATTTATCCCGGGAAATCCTCTAGGGGAAGAAAACCCAACAAAACTTCCTTAATATAGATGTAATGAATGCCAAAGATCTCTTATGCTAATACGTAAAGTCCTCTCCTAGATATGTACCACTCTTTCTCTTCTTTGTCGGTAACAGATCAAAGCTTGTCCTTCAAACTGAGTAAGTGACTTATGTCCAAGTGAGGCACTAGCCTCCTTGTTTATACAAAGTCTGGAGCGTGTGTGAAATTATATATTCATGTGGGAGGCCGACTCTCAATGGGTGCAGGTAAACCCATATTATATTCAAAGGTCTCTTCAATAGCTGCTGGAAGACTATTGTTCTACCTATTACAATTGTCTTTTGACCAATCTACAAAAGGAGATTTGGTCCTATTACAATAACAGAAATGATCAATCCACAGTAGAGTTGATCCACTATGAGCTAATATATCAATAATAATAAATAGGAGAATACTCTTTGCAGTTACATTATTTCCTTAAGTTCTTCTAGATAATAACATCTTCCCAGTGTTGTCCATGGGTTGTTTGGTGGTTCTTCTTCTTCTTCTTCCCTAGATGACTACTGAAGGGAGGCCTATCGAACTTTCCGATCTTAGTTGAATTTCTTGTAATAGAACAGGAGTAATAACATTGTCGGGAAGCACGCATCTCAACATTGTGAAGAGTTGGAGGGATTATTATTAGTGATAGACAACACAGTTGTGCGGTAATAGTGTTAGTCTGAGTTATTATGGAATGAAAGAATGGGTCACATACACTTTGATAAACTTGTCAAGAGTCGACAAAAGAAATGATTAGAAATGACCGGATACAAAAGAGCTCCAACCAGCTTTATGCAAGCATTGTCAACAAAGGAAAGCAAACAAAGACCTGAGGTTTAAATCAAAGGAATATTCGGTGACAAGACCTTTGGAAATTGTGCATACTGATCTAGTTGGACCAACTACAACAAAGGGTTTAAAAGGTGAAATAATTTATGTTATTAGTTGATGATTATACAAGAATGACTTCTGGTTGCTTTCTCAGAATAAGTGGAAGCTTTTGGCTTCAAGGGTCTACAAGAAAATGGTTAGAAAAATGAAATGGATTCAAAAATAAAATGTTGGATCTGATAATGGAGAGAGTTCACTTCAAAGGAATTTATGGACTAATGCAAAAATCATGGAATAAAAGAGCAATTCTTCGTTGCTAGGAGACCTTAATAGAATGGAGTTCTTGAAAGAACAGGCCAGTGGAAATGGCTCAAACAGTGTTAATGGATTTAAAATTGATAGATATCTTTTGGACATAAGCAGTGCATAATCCGATTCACGGTAAACAAAGTGATGCTCATAAACAACACTGACATAGCTCGTATGGAGTTTTATGGAAAGGAAGACCAACAAGTGAGAAGCACTTGAGTATTTAGGAAGCAAATGCTACATCAAAAGAAGAAGATGGCAGAATGGAAATTTTGACTCTCAAGTGTGGACAAAGAAGTACTTGTCGGTTACTCAAGTACAAGGAAGAAGCATATAAGTCTATTTACAATTTGAGGTTGAACAAAGTTGTGGAAAACATCAATGCCAAATTGATGAAGCAATTGAGCCGAGAATTAAAGGGAGAAGGAAATGAATCAATGGAACAACTTTATGAAGAAGAAGCAGAAGAGATGAAGAAGAAGTAGAAGGGTAAGATGAAGAGGATCAGACATAAGTAGAAGAGCAAGTTCAACAAGTGCCTCCAAAAGACACCTAGCAAAGCAGTATAGAATCATCCCTTGGATCAGATTATTGGAAACAAGAATCTGAGGAGTTGAGACTAGAAGGAAGAATCGTTCACAGAACAGCGCACCCTACCACTCTCATCTACGATTGATACAAACAATTTTGAAGAGGCCACCAAGGATGAATTTTGGAATAAGGCCATGGATGAAAATTGGATCAAATAGAAGAAAGAATAATAGTTGGGAATTGGTTCCAAAGACCAAATAATAAGAATATGATTGGCACAGAGTGGATATTCGAAATAAATTAAATGAAGATGAATGGTTACAAGGAAAAAATCTGTATTGGTATGTAAAGGATATTACGAGGTTGAGGGAATCTACTTTGAAGAGACATTTCCCTAGTTGGGAATGGGAAGCAATTTGATTGCTTTTAGCTTATGCTTTCTCCAAGAATATTAAAAGTATATCAGATGGACATAAAAATCAGCTTTCTGAATGGGAACTTAACAAAGAAGTCTACATTGAACAGCAAAAGGATTTTAGTTGTCAGGAGCTGAAAGGTATGTGTACAAGAATTGAAGGCCTTGTATGGTCTAAAAGCGAGCTCCTAGGGCATGGTACTCTAGGCTGGATAAATATCTGATGGTAGGGTTTAGAAAAGTAAGTGCATACAACAACCTCCACATCAAAGGTAACTCAAAGATAGTATTTTATTAATTGAATTTTTATGTTGATGAAATTATTTTTAGAGCTTAATGATGACATGTTAAGCCATAAATTTCTGCAAAGGATATGCAAAATGAATTTGAAATGTCATTACTCGGAGAACTATCCTTCTTTACGGGTCTTGATTCGCATCCAAACAAACAAAGGAATTTTTATTTCTCAAGCTAATTATATCAGAGAAATACTAAAAAAGGTTTGGAATGTAGATTGAACCAATTACCACTCTATACAAACGGTTGCGAGTTGAGAAAACATGATGATTCAAAGTCTACAGACCAGAGCCAATGCAGGTCAATGATTGACATCTTGCAGATGTGACAACATCGAGAACCGGATGTAATCACGAGGAAGTTGGACAAGTAGCGCGATTTCAAAGAAACAAAGGAAACATGTGTGAAGATGATTTTCAGATATCTCAAAAGAACAAAGAGTTTGGATTATGGTATCCAAAGGAAAGGATCTATCACTTATTACTGACACATATGAAGACTAGGCAGGTTTCATTGATGACAAAAGCACCAATGGAGGCGGAGTGTTCTACTTGATATTGAGTGTTTAGTATCATGGATAAGCAAAAACAAATCATTAATAATCATATCTGGCGGTGGGAAGTATATTGCAGTAACAACATGTTGTATATAGGTTTCTATGGATGAAAGAGACTACGACATATATATGGGTTGAGTATGATGAGCCATTCAAATCTATTTTGATAATGCAAGCACCATCGGTATCTCAAAGAACGCAGTGATTCACTCCAAGAAGCACATTCCAATCAAGTATCTTTCTCTGGGGAGCAGGGTTGTAGAGAACATGAGAGTTGAATATGTGGGCACAAAGAAAAAGTGGTGAACATCTTTACAAAATCGCTTCCATGGGAAGCTTTTGAGTGATATATTCTCCAGAGACTTCGAGTAATTTCTACTCCAAAATGAATGCTTTTGAATTCTTATCTTATAATATTAGATTTACACACAAGGAAGAACCATAATGAGGACAATTCAGGTCAAGAGATCAGTTCCGGGAAGAGTTAGATCCAAAGGGTATCCCAAGGGCTTGATTAGTTAGGGAACAACCAGAATGGAAAAATACCTTTTCCATTGATGACAAAAGGGGAAGATTTATCCCGGATACAAAGCATGAGGCGATGATAGTCACGGGGGAGCATATGGAGTGATATGAATTGATCTGCATGACATGGGTCAGTGTTACATCGAGAGTGTTTCCATCAATTCAAAGGTGGAGATTGTTTATTAATTGGAGTTGGTTGTCATTGATGTCAACCCTTGAAGAAAGTCAATAAATTCGGTAGCACAAAGGTTTGGGTAATGAACCCAAGTTGTTTGATGGATAATGGTATGAGGGATTTTGATATTTGTAGTAAAGACTATTCTAGATGGATAGTACATGTCATACCATTATGGTGGTATGTGGAATGTCACATAACTTCTCACGGTTAAGAAGTTATGGCCATGTGAAGTTGGACAACCTTCATGAGTCATCCTAGAAGCCCCAAAGGTCAAGTAGTCAAAGTGTTTGAAAAAATAAATTATTTAAATAATAAAGAATTAATGGAGAACTCCTAAAATAAGAAGTGGGATGTTACATGAAAATATAAATAGAAGGCA
This sequence comes from Picea sitchensis, assembly GCA_010110895.2. Classification (NCBI taxonomy): domain Eukaryota; kingdom Viridiplantae; phylum Streptophyta; class Pinopsida; order Pinales; family Pinaceae; genus Picea; species Picea sitchensis. The sequence goes on along the minus strand of SNQJ01S0036130.1, from coordinate 37,302 downwards.
AGGCTCTCTCCATTTAATCACACTTGAACTATATTGAATATTATTGAATATATATATATATATATATATTTTGTAAAAGATTATTTGGGAAGGTATTATTGATAAAGAAAGTCGCGACGGGAAAAGTGCTGTGAAAAAATTAGGTAGAAAAAAGTCGTGGAAAAATGTATTGAGAAAAGTGCGCCAGAAAAAGTGTGGTAGAAAAAGTGCGTTAGGAAAAGTGTGGCAGAAAAATAGCGGTAGAAAATCACATTAGAAAAAGTGCGACAGAAAATTGCGGCAACAATATGTTTGGGGTCTATTTATGAGATATGGAACATCTTGTTTGAGGTATGTTTGTGAGCTAGGGTTTGCAGCTCTTGAGATGGTATTGGATGTTCAATATTGTTGCATATATCAGATTTGTTGAGGGTTATTTTATTGTTGGTATTTGGCACATGGGTATTGGTCTTTTGCTTGTGACGTGTTCAAGCGAAGTTGTTTGTTTATATTGAGGCTACATAATAGTGAAGTTGTGGAACATGGTTTGATGTAATGGTTTTATGGATAGAGTGATGATGAATTTTTTGATAGTTATATTGGTGTATTTCTTGATATATGGTTGAGGTACATGTTGGGTACATGGTTGAGACAATTAGTTGATGAGTTGGCACATACATGAGGTGTATAGTTGATGATGTTGGAAGGTACGTCTTGATGAGTCATGGATTGATGTCTTGATTGATGCATGGTACATGTTGGGCCAGGTTATTAGTACCCGAGGTTGCTTGGTTGAGGTTGATGCAATTTGTTTTACACAGTGCGGGTTGATTAGTGCAGGTTATTGAGAATGCGGAGTTGATAATAACCAGGAGTTGGCGATGGCGTGGTTGATTTAGTGACATTGATAGGTTGTCTACATTTGTCATTTATATTTTAGAGGCTGATTGGACGGGCAATGATAGGTGGTTGTAGCCACTAGCTTTGATTTATGTAGGAGAACATAGAGAGGTTATAGCCTCCTTACGGTTGTAGCAATTGAGGTGGAGCTTCCCTCGGGTTCTAGCCTAAGAAACTAGGGTTGGAGCCTCCTTCGATTCTGTTGGAAAAAAAGGAAGTTGGTGCTTCAAAAGAATGTAACTCTTTAATACATATAAGAAAAACATTCGTGGTTTCTCCGCTTTTGGGTTCCACGTAAAAACGAGGGGTATCTTGTATAGGTATGATTTCTCATTTGTTCATTGTTTGTTGCTCTGCAACTATTAGATGATAATGCTACTGCCCGATATAACACTTGCATTTTGTGGTTGAAAAGTATTTGATTTCTCTATTACTGATTCAAAACCCCCCCCCCCCACACAACATCTCTCTCTCTCTCTCTCTACCCCATCACTTTCTCTCCTCCCCATCTCTTTCTCTCTACCATTACTCTCTACCCCATCCTCTCTCGACCTCTCTCCTCTCCCTCCACCTCCTCTCTCTCCCCTCTCTATCTCTCACTTCCCCCTCTCTCTCCTCTTACTCACCCTCCTCCCTCCTTTGTCCTCCTCCTTCCACTCTCTATCACCCTCCCTCCCTCTCTCCCACTATGTCTCTCTCCCCACTATACCCCTCTTTCCTATTTCCCTCTCTCTCTCTCCTTCTCCTCCTCCACCTCTCATTCCTCCCTCTCTCCTGTTCCTCTCCCTCTATATTACTCTCTCTCTCTCTTTGACCTTTCCGCTCCTCTCTCCCTTCTCTTCCTCTTCCCTTCTTCTCTCTCTCCCCTTCCCTTCCCTCTTCCACATCTCTCTCCCCCACTCTACCCCTCTCCCCCACTCTCCCACTCACGGCTTGTTATGTGATCACTCATGTTGAAACTGGATTTCTTGGAGCCCCCAGTAGAGATATTCCTCATCCACCATCATGTTGGAATACTGAGAGATGAAGATTTCTAAAGAGGAGATAATGTAGAGAAGGAAATATAATCCCTTGGGTTGTGCAGGCTAATGTGGAAGACAATAGGGTGATTGGAATTGTTATAGAAGTTGTGTTGTTACAACAAACTATAAACATAATACTATCCCTCTCCCCCACTCTCCCACTCTGGCTTGTTATGTGATCACTAATGTTGAAACTGGATTTCTTGGAGCCCCCAGTAGAGATATTCCTCATCCATCTATGTTGGAGCCCTAGAGGGGATGAATATTTTCTAAGGGAATGTGGTGTAGAGAAGGAAATATAATCCCTTGGGTTGTGCAGGCTGATGTGGAAGACAATAGGATGATTGGAATTGTTATAGAAGTTGTGTTGTTACAACAAACTATAGACATAATATGAACTTATCCATCCTTTCAGATTCATAGCCCCAGCTCGGGGGTGACTTACTGTTGAGAGAATTGGAGTATCAGATGGAATGTCCTTTGTCTATAGGCAGTTGTGTAAATCATTTTTAAAAGATAAGTGTTTTACTCATTGCGTTATTTACTATTAAATGTTGTCGATGAATGTTGTATTTACTCTGTATTTGGCATATATGAATGTTGTTATGTGCATTTAATTGTTGTTGTGCATGTTTAAATCAGATGCATTTATGAGTTTAATTATTAATGATAATAAAATAAGAGTGTGTTTCATTCCATTTATACTTCTGTAGATTACAGATTGGTATTGGAGTTATACTAAGTCATTTTTAGTAGTAACATGGCCCAACTAGGGATTTGGGTGCATTACAAGTTGGTATTAGAGAAAAAATTTGTGGTATTATTCCCCAGTGAGGATCTAGGGAAATGCCTCTCTCTCTCTCTCTCTCTCTCTCTCTCTCTTCATATACTTGATGGAAAATTTCAGGAAAAACAAACGTGCAGATACTTCCTATGGCCATATCTTGTCTATCGAGAAAGTCATTTTTCTCATCGATGGAACCAGGCTCTACTTCTTTTACCATAGTTATTTGGTACAAGCCTCTACATCTAACATGAAGTATAATTTTTGGCTTCCATTCCAAATAGTTATGAGGCGTGAGAAGTGTTGTCGATGAGTAAAACATAGATTCCATCTTCGCCGTGTTCTTCAATCTTCAATACCTGCAAAAAAAATTGGTGTAGCTTTTGCTTAGAAGTATCTCGGCTCTGATACCATGTAAATGTGTTGAACCTTCATAGAATATATCTAGCTAGAAAATACCACATATTTGCAGAGAGAAATTGAGAAATAAGAAGCGATAAGAGAAAGAATAGAAGAATTCTCATTAACCGTATTCCACACTCAAAGAGTGAATAATTTACAATAGATATAGGATACATGAGTAAATAATGATCCATAGTGGTGGTATGGAGTCATATGGACAGACACCAACAATTATGGGAGTAAACTGCCACCTAGTCTAGTCTCTTAGCCAGTTACGAGAGTGAACTGCCACCTAGCTGAGTTAATTAGTCAATCAGTCTTCAATTAACTGAATAAAACAAAGTGTAGTGAGGAGTAGATCAAGGAATCAAGGGTAATGCACCAATATTGTGATGAAACCAAGGCAAGTTCACATTAGCAAGGTGATGATCCCAATGTTGCATGGTGACAAAACCAATGCAACATCTAGACTCAACTCAACTAGTCAAACTGAAGTGTCAACTGAAGAGAATATTATCTAGGTTGAATATTCTCCCCTAAAATACAAGAGACTGGATAATGACGAATTATGATTAATAAACAAGGAAAAATCTTAGGAAAAATAAATCCTAGGTGTGTGTGAAGTAACTCCAACACCCCCCCTAAGCATCACTATGGTGAAAATAAAGAATGGATCCCAGAAATGAGGCCATGTTAGGTACCCAAATACAAAAGATACACTGAAATAAAGTGAGGAAAGAGGGAAAACCTCATGGGAAACCCCCCCCTCAAATTACAATGCATAAAAAAATAAAATGAGAAGGAACAAAAAGCAGTTGCTAAGCAACCTTGTCCTTCACTCCAAGAAGACCTTGCAACTGTGCAAGTTTGTGCTCATTGAAGATTTTGTTAAAGATGTAGATGTCTGCACGGATTTGATGAAGTAGATGCATCATTGATATGTCCACACATATCCACTTTATTTTCTTGTAATAAATAATATCCAAATAAAGTTTGGATGAAACTTTGAAAACCGTGCGACCGTTTCTGAAAAAAATGTTGAAATTTTGTTGATTTTAAAATGATCACAACTTCATTTCCTGGACTTCATTTAAGACTATTTGTTTTTTGAAATTGGATATTTTTTTCGAGAGGAATTCAAATATCCAAATTTTTTCTGCGAATTTTGCTCAGAAAATATCAGAATTGAGTCTGATGTGCGCGACTCACTTTTTGTCTCTTGAGATGCATGCATTGCACATGGAAAAGTGTTTGCATGTGACCCCTGAGATGCATGTCATATATCTTCCACATGAAATTCATAAAACAAATCTAAAATGGAGTAGACATCATCTTCAATTAATGGAATACAAATTTGTGCAAATACTTGTGTAGAAGACTCTTCAGAATAAAATGTTTGATCTTTTGATGGTTTTTCTTATGGCTCTCTCTTTCCAATGTCCAACATGTAATCTTCACAATCTTATTTATTCCTAAATAGAACCTTCAATCTGGTCCATAATTCATTTGGACTTGATTCTTGTGATTCTTCATATACTTGAGGGAAAATTTCGGGAGAAACAGACATGTAGATACTTCCTATGGCCATATCTTGTCTATTGAGAAAGTCATTTTTCTCATCGACTGAATCAGGCTCTACTTCCATTGCCATAGTTATTTGGTACAAGCCTCTGCATCTGACATGAAGCATAATTTTTGGCTTCCATTCCAAATAGTTATGAGGCGTGAGAAGTATTGTTGATGAGTAAAACATAGATTCCATCTTCGTTGCGTTTTTTAATCTTCAATACCTGCAAAAAAAATTGGTGCAGATTTTGCTTAGTATTATGTCAGCTCTGATACCATGTAAACGTGTTGAACCTGCATAGAATAGATCTAACTAGAAAATACCACACACATTTGTAGAGATAAATTGAGAAAGAAGAAGCGAGAAGAGAAAGAATAGAATAATTCTCATTAACCGTATTCCACACTCAAAGAGTGAATAATTTACAATAGATATAGGA
>SNQJ01S0036130.1:5559-23664 GCA_010110895.2 Picea sitchensis | reverse complement strand
TAATTATAGAAAAGCAGTGGCGAAGCCACTGGTGCTGTTACATATGTAGTGAGCCAAGCTCGACAAAACAAATACAAGACCAGGAGACTATACTCTCCTACCTGGTGATGGATTTTTAAATCTAAAAGATACGATATATGCAGAGGCTTCTATACAAAATGCCTTCCTCGCTGAGTTATTTTCAGACCACCATTCCATGCCTTTGAACTACTGGCCAGATTTCTTTGGACCTCCCCCTTTGGACAGGTCTCGCTCCTGCTTCCAGTCTTTATTCAATTGTTCCATTTTCTCTTCCAAATAGATGAATCTGTCTTCCAATTCTTACTTTGGGTCCTTGAATGCTTTGTGCAACTTTCCAATATCCTCTGAAATCCCAAATTTAGTGGAGGTGATATCCGCTTCGAGCATTTCCAATCTCCCTCTTGCATCAATGTCTAGGTTCTGGAGAAAGTCTAGTTGATTGTGCAACAGGTGCTTGAGGTGTTGCAAGACGTCTTCCAGCGATTTCAGTCATTCCTCCGTCATGGGTTTGCTACCAGAAATGGATGCCATCGCCTTCCTTGCTTCTCCTGGAGTGCTGCAGCTGTGCGCTCGTCTCCTGTCTTTGATCGTTCTACCTCTGCATGGGTGTCCTACAAGCCTTCATATGCTCCAGGGATGAGAAGGCCCTTCCTTTCTTCTCCTTTTAATTGCATTTTTCTCCAGATTCGAAGTTCCCAATCGATTCACGCGATCTGGGCAGCATGAGTGATTTGCTGGAATGATGGATTTTCCCTGGATTTTCAACAACCAAATGATGGATAAATCCCTCATTTCTGACATTCGCCTTGTATTTGATTGCCTTGGAATCTCCACTGTACCTCCAAACATGTGACTTATTGACTTGCCAACTCGCATCTCAGTCATCTCCCAGTCGCTTCCCCCAAGCTTACGATAGTTCCATTACGGTTGTGGTTCCATTTATTTGCAAGATTCCGATGTGGGAGAGGGATCCTTTGTTAGCCTCTGCATCTGCTGTTGCGTTCAAACTCTGGAGGACGTGGTACAACTGATAAGTTTGGAAATTGCCGAGGAGGAGTTGGATTTTCACCAGAATGTGCTGGAGTTTTGCATTTTTGACTCTTCTGTGGAGGATTAAGGCTTGGATTATTAACCGAGAGTCCCCTATTATCACCAAATCCTGGATGTTGTGTTTAATATCTTGGTTTAGCCCTTGCCAGAGGGCTAGTGCTTCTTCTCTATTGTTGGTTTCTATTCCAAGTCCCTAGGCAAAGCTGATTTTTGGATGTCCGGTGGGGATTACCAGGACCCCTCCTGCACCTGCCAAACATGGAATTCCTTTGGAGGCCCCGTCAAAGAAAAACATATGTTTATTTTCCTTTATCTTCCATTCTTCGAAATCTTGTTCCTCCTTCCAAATTTCCCAAGTTTCCTAGTGAGGTTTGTTGCTGGTTTGCTGCTGTTGGGCTTGGAGATTGAAGTGTTCAATATAGTGTTCCTCTTCCATCTCCAAGCGCCTTGAGTTCTTTGATTTACAGAAGTGCGGGGCACTTTCTCCAAAATAGGCCTTTATCTTTGTTGCAACTTGAGCGGGGATACTTTTGATCTCCCTAAAAATCCTGTTATTTCATTTGAGCCAAATTTTCTAGAGAATGAATTTTGGGAGAGTGCTCCATAGGATGGAGATTTGGCCCTTTTTTGCTGTCTGGAAGGGACAAAGGGAGTTCCAATTGTGGAGCAGGTTAGAGGCCTCTTGAGGTAAATCGAGAGTGTTAGGCTGCAGTACCAGGGCCAATTGCCAAACTTCCTTGGAGTAAATGCAACTTAGAAGCAGATGGTCTGTTGTTTCCTCTTCTTGAGAGCAAAGGGGACATCTGTGAGGGCCTTCCCATCCTCTTCTTCTTATATTTTCTCCAGTTAGGATGCCTCTATGTGCCATGGTACAAACAAACATATCTATCTTTGGAATGGACTTGGAAGTCCAGATTGCTTTCCAAATTGATGGGTCTAGGGGTACGTGAGGGACGACTGCAGTGTTTTGATACCATGCTACGATAGTGTAAAATCCAGAAAAAGCTCCCCATCCTCTCTTATCTTTTTTTCTTTTTTTTAAAGGGCATTTCCCTTTCAAACAGAACGTCAGAGTGTTCCATTCCTCTTCTAACTCTGGGGGTCTATTGGCGGTTTCCCACCTTAGCCAAGTTTGGTTCTCATCGTTCCCCCAAATTGAGATGTCCCACATACTATTAAGATTTGAGTTCTCATCCACTCTATAAGCCGGTCAAGACCCTACCTCAAGCCTAGAGGTGGATCTCCCATGATTGAGTCTTCCCAAACGTTGATTTCTTTACCATTTCTTGGCATCCAGGTGAGGTGATTCCTAAAGTGTTCCAACACCTTCTGGCACAGAGAGAAAATTGGGGATCCTTTCTCCACCAATGCTGGGCGATCTAGGCATTTTTTCCTTAGGTCTCGAAAGTAATTCTTCCAGAGTGCTCTTTTACTCTAGGAGGATTTCCCGGTGACTAGGTTCCTGAGAATATTTGCCCCTAATGCTAAATTTTGAGTATGGATGTTTTTAAATTGGAGGCCTCCTTCTGAGAAAGGTTTAGTTAATTTTTCCCAGCTTATTAGGTGCAGTTTTCTTCCTATTTGCTTTCCTCCTTCCTAGAGGAATATTCTGAACAATGCTTCTATCTTATGAATCGTGGTAACAGGGGCCAGTAACAAGGAGCTTTGGTAGATCAGAACACTTTCTAGCACTACTTTGATGAGGACCACTTTACATGCAAGGTTTAACCAACTTGTCCCTAGGAGTTTATTCTATTTTTTAACTTGTCTATCAGCGGGTTCCAATGAGAGGCCTTTGGCTTGGATTTGAAAATTGGGACTCCCAGGTATTTAAAAGCATCCCAGATGGTGCAGCCTTCCATTCCCAATACTCTTGAAATTTCTAACATTTCCCTTGGTGTAATGATCCATCCATAGATCTTGCTTTTAGTTAGGCTTATAACACTAACAGATATTTCTGTGTAGACATCTAACTCTTTTTTAAATTTCTTTTTTGTCTGCATACTTGCTCCTCCCATCAGTAACGTGTCATCCAAAAATTGGGCATGATTAATGTATTTTAACCTTGGGGCTATCCTCAAGCTGAGAAGGTAGTTATGCGTATGGCAATGGTCCAATTGGAAGCTGAGAATCGAGGCCTGGATGGCATAAAGAAGAGGAGAGAGGGGGCAACCTTGTCGAAGACCTCTAGAGGCTTGAAAGAACTTAGTAGCATGACCGTTAACTAGTGGGGCTATTCAAGGGGAACCAATGCAAGCTTTTATCTAGTTTATAAAGGCTGAGACAGAACCAAAATTTTCCATGACCTTGAACAGAAAATTATGCCTAACTCTATCAAACGCATTAGCAAGATCGAGCTTTATTATCATACCTTTGTCTTTTCGTCAAATGCTTGAGTGCAGGGCTTCTTGAACTAGGATGATGTTGTCCACTATATGTCTGACTTTTACAAATCCACCTTGATTTTTCAGGATGATAATAGGGAGAATTTTTTTAATTCTGTTGGCTATTATTTTGGTGAGGATTTTGTAGCTTGTGTTGCAAAGGGAGATTGGTCGAAATCTTCCAAAGTTGACTGCTCCTTTTTCTTTTGGGATAAGAGTTATAAATGACGAATTTGTTCCTCCTCCTATCTTGCTGCAAGTATGAGATTTCCAGATCAGTTTCGTGAGGTCTGATTTAATAATATCCCAACTATTTTGATAGAATCTGACTATGAAGCCATCTGGCCCTGGAGCTTTGTCTGGATTCATTTGGTCAAGCACCTCTCTTATTTCTTGTTGGTTGACCACCTTGGTTAGACTGTTGTTAACTCCATCTTGGATGAGGGTTGGGACAAGAGAGAGAGGGTAAGATTTAGGATCTATTGCAGACCTTTGAGTTTATGAGTAGAGAGTTTCAAAGGCATTTGCCGCAACTTCCTTTATGCCCTCAAAGTCTGTTATTGTCTGATTTTGGACCTAAATTTCCATGACTTTCTTGCATTGCTTTCTGGCCTCAGCTTGTTTGTGGAAATAACTGGTGTTTTTATCTCTTGCTTTCCACCAAAGGCTTCTAGACTTCTGTTGCTAGTAATTTTCCTCCTCTCTACAGGATTGATGCCATTTCCTTTGGAGTTTATCTTCTTGCTGCAATATTTCTTGGGTGATTTTCTGTTCTTCCATCTCCAACTGGTGTTTTTCTAGCTGGTTTTGGGCCTCTTGGCGAATTAAAACTAGATTTGATTGGGTTTTAACCCAAGACTTTAGCGCTTCCTTTAGTCTCCGAAGCTTTTCTTCCCAAACAAAGAAGGCTGAGCCTCTTACTGTTTCATTCCAGATTTTGGTAACCATATTTTGGAAGCCTTCATCGTGGATCTAGGCTGGACTAAATCTAAAGGGGATTGGTCCGAGATTCTTTTCATGTGAGACTTCCAGCATGATTGGTTTATGGTCTGACACACTGTGCGGGAGGACTGAAGAAGAGGGAGTAAGGCTCAGAAGCATGAAGGAACTTTGGACTAAGAACCTGTCTAGCCTAGCTGTAATGTGTCCTGGGCCTATCCTCTTGTTTGACCATGTGTATTTACCTTTAGTTGGTTTGACATCCTCCATCTCCCAGTCTGACATGATATCTTTGACCCATTCTCTTGCTAAGTCTCACACAATGGGGCCACTTTTTTTCTCGGTCGCACTTAGGGTCATATTTAGGTCCCCCCCAATAATGATATTATCTAGATCATTTAAAAACAGGTATTCTTTTAGGGTATCCCAACAAATTCTTTTTTCCTCCAAAAGGACTGACACATAAAGATTGAAGAGGCTTACTAGTCGGCCCGTTTCTATGTGTAAAAGGCTGGTGTAGATCCAATGCGTGCGTGTTTCAGATTTGATTAGATCAAACTTCATAGTATTCTAGAGAGTGCCTATACCTCCTGAGGCTCCTCTTGCACTTCCTGCTATTCCTTGGCTGATTTTCCATAGTGCTTTTGTTGTGTTGAGGAAGTCTTTCTCTTCCATCTTGGTCTCTTGAAGTAGAAGGATCTCGGTATTTGAAGTTTTGATGATATCTTTAAGTGCTTCTTCCTTTATTTTGTTGCTGAAACCCCTACAATTCCAGGATGTTAGCTTCATGATTTACCTGGGGGGGTGTGTGGGCTCCTTGGAGAGCCTTGGAGTGCTTCCTTCTCTGTCTTACACTGATCAATTGTCTGATTTTTGGTTGTGAGCCACTCAAAATGTCTTTGTATGTCTCCTTTTCTCTTTCTTCCTTTTTGGATTTTCTTCCTCTGCCTGTTTTCTTTGGGGTGGTGATGGTGTCACTTGCACCCTCATAGTCGCTGTCTAAGGAGACCTCTCCTTCCTCCATGTCCATCCTTGTGCCCTTTTCTCTTACATTCTTCCCCTTCTCTTCTTCTAGATCTGGTGTTGGCATCTCTCTGGTTTCTGGGGTTGATTTCCCTTGCGCCTCTTCTGTTAAAGGAGATTCCTGTGGGGTTTCTCCTACTTTTTCTTTTGCTTGGCCCTGGTCAAGCACTCTGAGACTATTCTCTGTCATTGTTACTGGTTGACTTCCATTTACCTTGGGCTCTGTGGGGACTGTCTTTTCATTTCTTGGTCCTTTCTCTCTGGTTGAAGCTTTTCCTTTCTGGGATGTTGCCATCCTTCTCCATTTTCCTTCTCCTTGCTTGGATTTTTAGGGCAGTTTCGTTGAAAATGGCCATATTCATGGAATCCCCTACATTTTAAAGGTAGTTGTTCATAATCAAGCTTCTGGTAGTGCTGCCATTCTCCAACCTTTAACTTGATTGCCTCTGGGAGACCCACCTCTAGCTCCACTTCTACGTAGATGCGTGCGCATGAGTATTAGTCTTTAGGATCTGCCCTGTCAGTATACTGACCAAGCCCATTTCCAATTTCCTAGAGTGATGTGGGGTTCCAGCAGTGGATCGGGAGATTGGGAAGCCTGACCTAGACTGGGACATCCTTGGGTACTTCAACCGTGGGGTCAAATCTTGGTGTCTAATGATTCAGATAGAGTCCTTGAGTTCCCATGAACTACGACCCATTTCTGAAGATGAGATCTCTGTCTTCCTAAGAGATGAATTCTAAGATGAAGAATCCTCTTCCCACTTCATAACAGGTTACACTGCTCTTGATTAGCGAATGCCAGTTTCTTTGGATCCAGTTATCTATGGTACGTGCTGACGACCAAAGCCCCATGAATTGTCCTACCAGACCACAGTCTAACAGAGAGATTGCTACACGCATTGGGTGATCCGGGGGTGATTCTATTTCCAGGATTGAGTCGAGTTTCTTGAAGAAGTTGGGGGGCTCAACAGGTGGAAGATTTTTGCCTTGGGTGGCCAGTAGCTTGCAGAAGGAATCTGCAGTTGAAGGAGGGGGCACTGGCTCCCCTCCTCCGGAGGCTACCATTGCAGTAGCTGAGATGCTTCATAATCATAAACCTAGGTGGTCATTAGAGCGTTCTCATCATTATGCTGTTGAATAATTTATTACTTAGAAATACAATAAAAATTTTGATGCATAGAAAGGTGTATCGAAAGGGTTAAATACAAAGGCAGAAGTCAACATTCTCGTTGTATCTTGATATCCAGATATCCAAACATCTAGTGTTAAGAAAGAAGAGTTAAAAAATGTTGAATCTGAATATCGAGATATCTGGGCATTGAAGGAATTTTATTTTTTTGGATATCCAAGCATCTGGACTCCGGACTCTCAGTTTTTTCATTATACTTATTGCATCCAGATTAATTAATGGAAACATTACCATCTCCAACTAGATTTAATGTCATTTTACATAAATGTTATATCTAGAATCCATGTATCCGGATAGTCTATTTCTTCTTTGTGTTAAGTACCTGAATATATATGCAAATATAACTTCATAAATAACCCTTAATCTCAACAAGGATAAACCAAACCATTCACTAAATATTCAACACAAGAATGTAGAAAAAACCCTTGTGGTAGGGTAACACCATATATTATTCCTTATGAAAGGAATGCACTCCTTAAGCAATACTTGTTTATTACAATAACAATATTCTTCACTATGCTCATTACAATGTTAACACTTATTTATATAGCATTCTCTATCTCCTAGGAACATTCTAGAGAAGGAGTATTCTAGTAGGTGGAACCTTCTAGTAAACCCACTCACCTTTATTGTGTTAACACTATTACATGGGCCTCATTTACTAGAATTGGCCTCCATACATAATACTAAATAACCACATTCTCATTGGGTACCTCCCTAGGTACCCCATATTACCTCCCTAGGTACACTACATTTCAAACCCCTTCACATGTTTCATCCTCGAAACATGGGAATAAACCATACAATATGACAAGATAAGCAATGTAGCCAACTAGTACCAAGTATGACCATCCATCCATCCTAATGGAAGATGAACATGATGTCCAGTTGCTTCCTTGCCACCCTGATCTGGATCCTTATCGTGTATGTGGTGCCATGGGATTGTTTCTCTATCCTAATATCACCCTGCAATGTTGGTAGTCCTCCATGCGCCTCTTGATTGTTTTCCTTTCTGGTGCCATGCTAGTTCATAAGTATGTTGATGCTCATGCCCCTTCCTTGATTATCGTTGTTTATATATATGGTTTGGATGACGATATACAACAAATGTATGAATCAGTTATTTTTTCTTCAACGTTGTAACATAGTGTGCCTTTGAGTCAATGATATCCTTTGCTTTTTTATTGTGTCCTTCATGTGGCTTTGCTTCATCTCCTTTTGTATACCATGCCTTTGATTCAAATTTAGACTCTGTAATAACTTCTTTTCTTTCCTCGATGGGCTCGTATTTCTTTCTAAGAGACACATCCTGCAATGTAATTTTCTTTTTCTTGTACCAAAGATTTAGAAACTTCTTTTTCACATTATAATTAACTGTACCAATTGAGTCCATCCAAGGATATCACAAAACAATATCCACATCATCCATATATATAACATAAAAATCTAAATGCAACACATATTTATCCATAGTAATCTTCAAATATTTAAAGACTAGAATATTGCTACTCTCAACCAATGTGCTTTGAATATTCTTTGCAGGTACTTGCAACCTTTTAGCCAAATTCACATTCATAAAATTATGCATGTAACTAGGGTTAATAGAAACGATAACCTTTTCTTGTTGAATGCATCCATGAATCTGTAAGATAGATTTTTCACATGAAAATAAACCTTTGGGGCTCTCTTTATCTTTAATCTTGCCATGAGACCATTTTTCTAAAAGTAATTTTTCAAGTGTTTCCTCATAAAGTGTCATCCACTCAAAATAGTCAAGATATCGACTATATATGAGCATCTTCTTGGAGCTCACAATGTATACAAAATTTCCACTTCTCTTTCCATATTGACTTGAGGGACTTTATATATTCTTCAATATTAACACCATCATATTTTCCATTAAAATACATCTTTCTTGGAATAAATCTTCAACCAAAGACTAGGTTTTAAAAATAACTTACTGTGCAAATCATGTGGTTTTTTATGGAAAAAACCCTAAAATTTTTTCGAATTTAAATTGTTGATAACTTCACGTCTTAGAATCCATTTCGTCCGATTATTTTTTTGAAATTGGGTATTTTTCCGAGAGGAATTCAAATATCTAGTTTTTCCTGTAAATTCTATGCACAAAGTTTTAGAATCGAGTCTGAAGTGTACCACCCCCTTTTTCCCCTAGAAAATATTTGCAAACGAACCAAAATTTTCTTCCTTTCTTTGGCCGAAGAAAGAGCTTGGATACCAATAACTAAGTACTTGAATACATATGAAAATATAACTTCAAAAATAACTTTGAATCTAAATAAGAATAAATCAAACCATTCACCAAATATTCAACACATGAATGTAGACAAAACCCTTGAGATAGGGTAACACCATATATTATTCCTTATGGAAGGAATGCACTCCTCAAGCAATACTTACTTTTTACAATAAAAATATTCTTCACTATTCTCATTACATTGCAAAAACTTCTTTATATAACATTCTCTATCTCCTAGGAACATTCTAGAGAAGGAATATTTTAGTAGGTGGAACCTTCTAGTAAACCTTCTCACCTTTATTGTGTTCACACTATTACATGGACCTTATTTAATATAATTGGCCTCTGTACATAATAATAAATAATCAAATTCCCATTGGGTACCTCCCTAGGTACCCCATATTACCTCCCTAGGTATACTACATTCCATCCCCTTTCCACATTTTTTGTCCTTGAAACATGGGAAGAAGCAATATAATATGACCGGCCCAAGCAATGTAGCTAATTGGTACCAAGTATGACCATATATCCATTCTAATGGAATATGAGCATGATGGACAACTACTGCCTTTCCTTGCCAGTCTTGATTCTTATCATGTCTGTGGTGCCATGGGATTGTTTCTCTATCTTGATATTGTCATGCGGTGTGATGAGTCCTTCTTGTGCCTCTTTATTGGTTTCCTTTATGGTTCCCTACTGATGTATAAGTGTGTTGATTCTCACACCCCTTCCTTGATTATTGTTTTTTCTCTATATGGTGTGGATGGATATACAACAATTGTAGGAATCATTTCTTTTTTCTTCAACTCCTATATTTCTCTATATGGTGTGGATGGAGATATACAACAATTGTAGGAATCATTTCTTTTTTCTTCAACTCTATAACACAATGTGCCTTTAATTCAATGATATCCCTATCTTCTCTATTGTGTCCTTCCTGTGGCATTATTTCATCTCCTTCTATAGACTTTGCCTCTAATTCAACTTCAAACTTTGCAATAACTTCTTTGTTTTCCCCCATGGTTCATTTTTTTTACTAAGAGACTCATCCTGTGATGTAATTTTCTTTTTCTTGTACCAAATCTTTAGAAACTTCTTTTACAGATTAATATTAATTGTACCAATTGAGTCCATCCAAGGATATCCCAAAACAATATCCACATCATCCATATCTATAGCATAAAAATATGAATGAAACACATATTTCTCCATGGTAATATTCAAATCTTTAAATACTATAATATTTTTACCCTCAACCTCTGTGCTTTGAATATTCTTTGTAGGTACTTGCAACCTTTTAGTCAAATTCACATTCATAAAATTATGCATGCAACTAGGGTTAATAGAAATAATAACATTTTCTTGTTGAATGCATCCATGAAACTACAAGATAGATTTTCCACATGAAATATAACCCTTGTGGCTCTCTTTATCTTTAATCTTGGCATATGGCCATTTTTCTAAAATCAAATTTTCAAGTGCTTCCTTAGAAAGTGTCATCCACTCAAAATAGGCAAATGATTTCCACCATATATGAGTATCTTCTTGGAACTCAGAATGTATATAAAATTTCCACTTCTCTTTCCATACTGACTTGAGGGACTTTATATATTCTTCAATACCAGGACCATCATCTTCACCATTAAAATACATATTTCTTGGAATAAATATTCAACCAAAAATAAGGGTTTAAAAATAACTCACTATGCAAATCACGTTGCTTTTTCTAGAAAAACCTTGAAAATTTGTCGAATTTAAAATGCTAATAACTTCACTTCCCAGACTCTATTTTGACTGATTTTTTTTTTGAAATTGGGTAATTTTCTAAGAGGATTTAAATATCCATTTTTTTCTACAAATTCTATGCATACATTTTCAAAATCGAGTCTGAAGTGTGACACCCCCTTTTTCTCCTAGAAAATATTTGCAAAAAGAACCAAAATTTCTTCCTTAATTTGGTCAAAGAAAGATATATGATACCAATTGTTAATTACTTGAATATATCTACAAATATAAATTTGTAAATAACCCTTAATCTAAACAAGAATAAATCAAACCCATTCACCAAATATTCAACACAAGAATGTAGACAAAACCCTTAAGGTAGGGTAACACCATATATTATTCTTTATGGAAGGAATGCACTCCTCAAGCAATACTTGCTTATTACAATAACAATATTCTTCACTGAGATCATTTTATTGCTAACACTTCTTTATATAGAATTCTCTATTTCCTAGGAACATTCTAGAGAAGGAATATTCTAGTAGGTGGAACCTTCTAGTAAACCTTCTCACCTTTATTGTGTTCACACTATTACATGGGTATTATTTACTAGAATTAGCCTCCATACATAATAATACATAACCACATTCCCACTGGGTACCTCCATAGGTACCCCATACTACCTCCCTAGGTATAATACCATTCAATGTAAGGTATACTTGGTCCATTGTATTATTAAATAAGGCCCAATATTATCACTATGGCCCTTCGGGGATCTGAAAATCCACTGACTGATTTGAAAATAATATGAAGTGTGAAGGGACTTAATTTAAATTATAAATCTTAAAAGCACAATTGAAAAGCTAAAATAAAGAAATGCACAACATAAAGACAAAATCACAAGTTGATAACGAAGTTCACCCATCTTGGGCTACATCTTCGGGCCTACTTCCATGCAATCGTTCCATTAATATAATGTAGAGCACTTAAAATTCCTTATTACATTACAAATGGATCTCCATCTTTCAATAAAACATCTTCGCTAGCTTCAGGAGGACTGTAGAGTTGCTGGAAATCAATTCCCACTCTCTTCCTACACTCAAAAAAGTCTTGAAAATGCTTTGTTCCTCAATTATACAACAAAAGCTTATGTATAATAATAAGCTAAAAACAAATTCTTCCAAGTCCCAATATTCTGACATGTTGCAATGGTTTAATGGCCTAGAAAAACCTCTCTCCACTCTCGGTTTGCCAAAAATTGGCTTACAAGACCATTTCTTCAAAATTTATGTAGGAAGAACCTTTGCATATTAACAATATTACAACCATTCCATTCAAATCCTTGCATTGTGGTGCAATAGAAAATTCGTATGGTTATATGGAAATAGGTTGAGGGTTCAAATCCCATGCCCATTGGGATTTCAGTCCATCCAAATATTACAAATTTAAATATAATATATCGAGTCTACCATAATAAGTCACAATACAAGCACGTTTGTTAGTCATTGGTTTGTTTGGGAGAAGGCCGTGGGGTCAAGCCTACAGACCTCCCCCCTTGGAATATCATTACAACCAATTCACTTTAATTAGAAGTTTGTGGCTATATGTAACAAGTCCCAACCGTGGCCCAACGACAATCCATTAGGTTTGGTCCGATGAGGTTAGGGGTTCGATCCACCTCCCCAACCATTCTGGAGTTGATAAGTCCCTTTTGGGAAAATTGGGCGTACCACATGGAAGCCCTTGATTGGCCTACATGACGACCACATCCTTGCACAATCAACTACTTGCGTCAACCTACCATGTCAGTCTACCACATCAACATCCTGCCACGTCAACATATGTACATCCCAATTGTCCCACCACTTCAACATCCATACTGCCCAGTCAACATCTATACGGTTCAATTAACATGCCACATCAACATCTATATGGTCCAATCAACATGCCACATCAGAATCCATACTGCCACCTATCTCGTCGTACTGCCACATGTCATGTATGTTATTCCATGTGTCCTGTCTGTATTGCCACATGTCATGTATGTTATTCCATGTGTCCTGTCTGTACTACCACATGTCATGTATGTTATTCCATGTGTCCTGTCTGTACTTCCACATGTTAGCTTCTGGTGATGCCACGTGTCATCCCTACCAACATGTTTTCCTATTTGGCAAAAAATTCAGAATGCCATAACTTTCTCATACGACGCATGTTTTACCTCATTCAAACGTCATTGGAATACTCTTGTCGAGATCTTTGACATGAGTACATTTACATCAGAATTAAATAACATCAATTTTACTCGATTGTAAAGATCCTCCTAGATCAACCTTCTTACAAAAATAAACTTTTGGTCTGTCAAAAGTCTACATACATCGTTTGACTTGTCTATTTGATTTGTACACTTTCAAAAGTATAAAAACACTATGTTGCATATAAGTGATGTTATAATAGGTCATCACTTGTGCAATTTTCCCTTCTGTGGGTCTCATGCAGAACATGTGAGGTTTACAACAATGGAAGAAAATAACTTTGGAGATGTTTTACCCATTTCTTACCAAACTTGTCTAATGGATTCTGCTTTTTGGGTTGCTCCTCTTGGATTGTTGGTGCTTTACCAATTCTTTCATCTACTACCCCTTTCTTCACGGGTGCGTGCACAACTTTCTTTCCTTGATTTAGACAAATTTGTGGATGAAATTTCCAACATCTGTCAATCCAATGACCACTCATATTGCAATGGGTGCAATAATTATTTGACCGCAAGTCCTTCTTTCCATGCTCCACATTCAGTATTGGAGTGTGGTCTTTACGTCTTAGCTCCTTCGTGTACATGGAATTTCTCTTCCAACATTTGGAAACACAATGGTTATGTAATATGAAAAAAGTACATGGATACTTATACCATAAACTACGTTTCCCATTGCTGTTCTTTTTATAGTTAAAGAATACATTGGAATAATTCGGTCTATTATACCTTTCATGGAAGTTCTTGTTGTAAGTCTGTGGGAAAGAAAATATCTTCACTCCTTCAAGATGTTCACCTCTCATTCGAGATTCCTTTCATTCCTTGTCACTCTCATGAAGTGATGTGCATTCACTTTGTATAAGGTATTTTTATAATGGCTTAGAATATTTTCTTGAAGCATTTCTTGCTTCAGCGATCTTGGAGCATTATTCAACTTCTTATTTTCCATATCCCAAACCTGCATAGCGATGTCTTTCCACAACCTCTTTGGGATTAGCCATTCCTTGGAAATTAATTCCAAGACCCTTTCCATCATAACCCATTTTGGTTAGCATCTTAAAACCAATACCATAAGAAAATGATGACTCACTTACACTACATACCTCATTTATAGATTGTGAATCTATGGTAGAAGACGGTCTTATTGGCATGGTAGACTCTTCTTCATCCTCCATTCTTTCAAATTTCTACATATTTGCTAAAATTTCATCGTTGTCTTGCAATTCAAGCTGCAAATTTTGCTTCTCATCCTCAAAGACTCGCAATAACCTTCTCAGTTTAGAATTCTCTTTTTGTATCTGCTGGTTAATATCTTCTAGTTCGTGAAATCTTTCTCACTTCAAATATTTTCCCATGATTGTCTTTTTGCAGCGTGCTCTTCAAACTGTAAATTATGTAAAACCATCTCCGATACCAAACTCGATCTGAAAATCCATTGTCTGATTTGAAAATAATTTGAAGTGTGAATGGACTTAATTTAAATTGAATTAAAGAAATGCACAACAAAAAGACAAAAACACAAGTTGATAACGGAGTTCACCCATCTTGGGATGCATCTCCGAGCCCGCTTCAACCATGCAACTGCTCGATTAATATAATGTAAAGCACTTCAAATGCCTTATTACATTACAAATGGATCTCCAACCTACAATAAAACATCTTCGCCAACTTCAAGCTGACTGGGCTATACGGGTGATGATGTGGCAAATATGACATGGCAAGTTGGTTGATGTGGTGCTACTTGGCAGGATGAGGTGCAAGAAGGTGTGAAAATTGACTGTATAGGGTATGTGGCCGCCACATGGTATAATCATAGGACACCATGTGGTAGGCCCAATTTTCTCAAAAGGGTCTTATCATTTTTGAAACCATCGGGTGAGAGCATCGAACACCTAACCTTATCACCAACAAAATAACATTTTACCTTTGGCCTAATGGTGGGTCTTATTATGGTCAGTGGGAAATTTTTATTTAACATGTTTGGTTGTAACTATATTGCAAATATGGGGGGTCCGTAAGTTTTAACTTGTGACTTCTGCCCATACAACCAACAAGCCCAACCAATATGCCAACATTATGCCTTTTTATGGAAAATGAAATATATTATGCTTAAATTTATAATATTTGCATAATCTGAAAATCCACACAACGTGAGATTTGAATTGTCGACCTATTGTATAATAACCAAACAAATTTACCATTGCGCCAAGCATATGGGGCTTGTAAGGATTTAGCCCAAATTGATTTTAAGGTGCTATTTTATTGTAAAAGTTAGGGAATGAACATTTTTAAGCTTTTTTAAGTGTAGGAACACTAGTACATATGACCAAATTTGCCACGGTTTTTTGTTGCTATTGCCACACTTATCCGTCACAATTTCCATGAAAGCCAAGACTATTTTTCGTCGCTATATCCACGAACCAGGTGTTCGTGGAAACAACGATGAAATTAGCTCTCCATGTGTCATCACCATCAAGATAGGTTAACCTTATACATCGTCACAATTACGATGAAACATCATCACAACATCGACGAGAATTTATGCCAAGAAAAAACTTATGATACAAATGCTGTATGTGTGACGAAAAACTGTGGCAAAGTGCAACGAACTTTCGTTTCTATTGCCATGGTTGTTCAAAATAAAATTTGACTTCCAACAAACTTTTATCGATATAGCGACGCATCCTTTAAGTTTAAAAAATAAAAATACACGAGATATGGTATGTAATATGGTATACCATATTACAATGTAATATGGTATTACCATATTACAATGTAATATGGTATTACCATATTTACCATATTACAATGTCTCTACTTTCTCAACAAGATGCAAGAAGTTCTTTTTAAAAATAACTTAGGATAGCGATTTGTCCTAAGTGGGATGGTGACCTTGGCATTCAACAAGATAGGAAGTAATTCATTGATGATAAGTGTAGCAGGTGTGCAGGTCCACTAGTGTATGGATATTATCTGCTAAGTGGCAGACTTGAACTTCCTCTTCCAGATTAGATGGCTCATATAGCTTGAGATGATTGACATAAATGATATTATGGATGTCTAGAAAGGAAGGGACATACTAATGACAACCATTGTCATTAATATATTGAAGAAAAATATAGGGACAATAGCAAATAGGCTTGAGTTTTTTATGATGCTACCCCTTAAAACATTGTTTTTCCATATACAACCAAAGTCAGTCACCAATTTGAAACTAGACAAAGCCTTGATGGTGATCCTAGAGGGATTTATAATGAGCTAGGGAGGATTGAATGGCATTAGTAACCAAAGAGTGAATGCTAGATAATTTATGAACATATGAGATTCTATACATTTTACCTCGCCTTATAGGAACTTCTATCCATAAGATGCGAATAATAGCAAGATGCAAAGAATGAGGAATGCAAGAAATTATATAGGGGTAATATGAGGGTCTTTGCAATGTACACGAGATACATTATTGTTGTGAGGGAATCCTCAATCAACTAGGCCTATATATCCCATGGTACATGTGAAGACCCTTATGCCTTGAGAATTAGTGTAAGGTAAAACTACAAGGTGTGCCATGTGGATTAGTGTGATGTTAGGCAAGTAGAAGACAAATGAGAAAGAAATATTGGTAGAGAAACATTGCATGTTAAACACACAATTTTGACATGGGGGAACAAGAGAATTTAATCACTTCATAAGAGTGATAGAAACTAAACTATGAAATGTAAATAATGAAATAAAAAGAAATAATCCTAACTATCATGTAAATGATGCAATGGCTAAATTATGAGATTAGAGATGAGCAATTTCTAATTACTATATTAATGGAACAATAGCTAGAACATGTAAGTAGACCATGAGTGAGTCTAACAATAATAATAACATCTCAACTATAAAATCATTGATAAGATTAAGAGTGACAAGGAGATACTTCCACTTATACGTGAGTTAGGATGGTGTATGAACATGTTTAGCTAGATACCTACATCACATAGGTTGGCATCTTACCACAAGTGAGGTTGGATTAGAAACATGATCTCTTATGGAAAGGATGGAGGATAGATGAAAAGGTAAAGATGGGAGGTTGTGGTGTTAGTTCTAACAAAGGCAAGAGAAAGAAGTTGATGACACTAGCATGACATTGGAAAAAGGCGTGAATTGACATAAACTGACCAAGAGTGAACATGAGCGAGAGAGGAAACACAATCTAATATAGGGTTATCACAAGAATAAATGTGACATATGGAAACTTGGAGTTAAAGTGAGCGTAACTAATGAAATTCATTGCTCTAGGATTTCTGTAGTTATTAAGGTGCCATACACTAGTCAAGGACATAACATGAGTCCCATGTGGCATACGATAATCTGGAGAGTGTGAGCATAATAGGCATCATAAACTAGTAATATAGAGTCATGAAAAGCACAAAAACAACACATGATAGCCTAGATTTAGTGCAAGGATGAGAGGTGGCATACATCAATGGGGTATTTTATGCAAGCGTAGGAGGCGACATGCATCAACCTAAGTTCATTGCAAGTGTAGAGGTGAAAAGCACAAATGGTACCAGTGGAGGAGAGAGGATCAAAGGAAGATATGATGTCACCATTGGGAGGGGCTCCATAGTTGCAAGCTATGGAATGTGACCATTAAGGGGGACATCTTGGAAAAATGACCAAAGAAGTGATAATTGATCCTAACTAGGTAGAGTTTATCTCAAGTAGGGTCTTTCTTGAGATAATGACCTAGAAGGGACCCAACGATATTATGACCAAATAAAAATGGAGAAAAAGGGGTGTAAGGAAGAAGAGCTAAGGAGGAGAGGAAATACTTTCCCTAAGCATTTGAAGGACTAAGAAAAGAGGAAGAGTATGTAGGAGAGCATGGAATACTAGGAGAGGAAGAAGACAAGGGGAGAACTAGGTAATATTGGGTGCTACCAGGTAAGAAGTGGCTAGAGCTGATAATGGGAAGTCTAATCTAGCCCAAAAAAACTTCCAATAGGAACAAGGCTTCATTCAACTAGCAAATGTTGATTTGACAACTAATGGAAAGATAAGGAAAAGAGAAGACATAGAAGAACAAGGGGCTACCTCATTGTTGTATCCGGGGAGAGGACAACGACAAACAATTATGGAACTAGGTATAATAGATCATATATGTATTTTGTTAATTCGTGTGTGGTAGAAAAAAAATATTGAGTTAAAAATCATTGGGGAGGTTTGGGATTTAGAATGAGAATAGCAGAGTGAGAGTGCACCCAGGTAGAAG
>SNQJ01S0036129.1:117894-172751 GCA_010110895.2 Picea sitchensis | reverse complement strand
AGTATATCTCTGGTTCTTGTGTGGCCCCTTTGTGGCTCGGGGGGCTAAGGGGGAAGCAGAGTACCCCTAGCGTTTGGCTGGGAGGTACCGGTGAGCTTTCTACGGTCGGCAAGAGGGTTGCGGCACGGAGCGCGGGACGCAGCACAGAGCGCGAGACGTCGTCCGAGGAAAGCGAAAGGCAACGGTATGATTTTAACTGGTGAAGTATAATGCATTTTTACTTTCGGCAATTTAATGTTATTGATGTTGAAATTGTGGAATTGTTATGGCATTTGTATATTCGGCAAATTTCGTTTCTGCAAGGTTGTTGTGAGTTGTTCTAGCAATGTTGAAATTGTTACCGCCGTTTTTGGCCACGAGAAGAATTTAGTTGTTAGGCGTTTTGGGTACGCATTGTAGATAGGAGGTCGTTACATAATCATCAATGTATACACCGATGAGCATCATGCGCGAGATGTCAAGATGAAAAGGAGAAAGAGACATAAGATAGAGGTTAAGGTTGAGGAGGTTGAGAGCGTTGGAGAAAAACAACCAGCTTGGCTTGACACTTTAAAGGAAGAAATTGCTAATCTGAAATAGTTCTCACACTAAATTGAGTATGTTTCAGAGAATTTTTTTATGATACGTACGTGTGGCGTTCAAAGAAAAATTCTCGAATATGTTAGTTTTGTCTATAGCGCTCCCTATAAAATAGGAGTATAATTGTTACACGTTACTCATTTTTGTAACTGATGTCTATTTTTAGAATTGTAGGGAAGTTGATTTGTTTTGAATCCCAGATGTAATATATCTATATATATTAGTAAAAAAAAAATGAAAAAGAGGACTGACCGGAGAGGGGCCTGCCCTCGTAGAAGGAGGACTTTGAAATTTCCTAGAGCTAAATTGAATATATAATGCAAGACCATTTTGAACTCTTTATGAAAAGATTCTAATGGATGTGATATGAGTTTTGTCTCCTTTCATTGTATGTATTTCCTGTGTTCTTTAATTCCATTTGCATTTTCTTCTGTTTAAATTGGAGAGTTAAAATCCCAGAATTCATCCTATGATGCTCTCGGCTTAAGCAATTTAAACTGTTTAATTTTCTTCCTAGATAATTCAGAATTCATTTCCATAATTCTCTGATGAAGTTATTTGTTTTCTCTTTCCTCTTACACCCTGCTTAACTACATTTTACAACTCAGATTCATTGCCTCATTTAGCCTTTATCCTCTGGAGAGTTCTACTGTCTAGTCATTGTTTTCATTCACTTTCAGAATTTCAACTCCATAGCCCTAAGTGTCCCTCCCCTTCCTTGCCAACAACTTTATAACCCCCCCGCCCAAAACAAACCAAATCTAGCCACCGATTGCCAAAGAAATATCAAGTGACAAGATAAATCCCTCTCTGAGTAGAGTACGCTAGTGCCCAACTCTAAAGTAGGTTGAAAGAATTAATTCTGTGGTTTGTCTATCAGCCGGACAAAATTTACAGAGTGCTAACATTCTGGCGTCGTTTCCAGGGATGAAATTGAAAAATTTTCCCTGGGAAAGAACAACATGATTGAGTTCTAAGGTCTGAGAGCAATAGACACTTAGGCACATATTGGTTGTATTCCTTCTCTAGTGACTCCACACATCAAAAAAATCAGTTTGAAGGTGATTCCACTGGTAGAAGAATCCATAAATTTAAATTTTACTGGCGGCTCCACTCTCATGCAGAATCCAGCTTGAGAAATATCATTGAAGACTCCACTGTCTGAAGATGAAACCCATGACAGAGGTATGAGAATTCATTATGAAAGAAAACAAGTAATTAAAATGGGATTTTTTCCAAGGAATTTTATTGTCTGTTATAAGTTGCTTTTGGTCCTTGCCTGAACATGCTAGACAAATTTTTCTTCACCTACTACATGCAAATGATGATCATGATAATCCTGAAGTTGCATATCCTCCTCTTATGATTATAAAAATATCCCCTCAGTTTATTGTTGACCTTGATCAAAATCCCCCACCTGAACCATATGATAACTACAACCAAGCGGATAAACCTCATGAGACCAAGGCTGATATTGCATCTCTTGTGCTTGGTTCAACACCCTCCAATATCCAACAAATATACAGACCCTTGAAATTACCCCCACATTCTTTATGATTTTCCTCCAAAGTACTATGAGTACCTACCTGTGTTTGACGGGGAACAGGGTACCATCACAGCCGAAAAACACATTCAAGGTTTTGATCATTTTATAGATTTGTTTGAAAATGATCATGATGATGTTTGTATGAGAGATTTCTCTCAATCCTTGAAAGGAGATACCAAATAATGGTTTAAACATTTGCAACTAGGGAAAATTGGCTCATGGGAAGAATTGAAGGGTGTTTTTTCGAAGTTCTGGGGTAAGAAGAAATCTCTAGACCTGCAACTTACAAAGTTATATGCCTTGAAAGGGAAAATAACTGAGACCATTTCTGCATTCAGTATAAGGTTTTCTAGTAATTATTATGATCGCAACAAAGAAATTTGACCCACTGAAGATGCTACCATGCTCCAGTATGCCACTACTCTTCACCCAGATTTATCTTTCCTCCTAATGGAAAGGAGACCTGTAACCTTACAAAAAATGTTTAGTGATGCTTAGGATATTCAACACAACATCCTAGCATGTAAACAGATTTGAAATGAGGATTTAGATGCTAAATAACATGACAATGGATATTAACATAAAACAATTGATTTGAATGTTGAGCCGAGAGTTAATAATATCAATATGCCTTCTTGAAGTTTTTAATGCCAATAATTTTGCAAAAAAATATATTCCACTAGTTGAAAGAGGAGGTGCTTATTTAGCTTCTGATCCATCCCATGATAAGTAGGGGGCTGGGTGTTTTATGTATTCATTTGTATACAGTCAAGAAGATGAATTTGCAAATCATCTTGTTGAAGAGCAAGTTGATGTTCCAAGTTTTTTCTTGTTAGATGACATTGTAGACGTTGTTGATTTGCCTATATATGATGAATATGATGATGATTATGAGGTTGAATTTTTAGAACAACCCATTGCATGATCTTCCCCTGAAAATGTTCCTTTTCAGCAGTATAAAGAGATCCATCAACTTTCATATCACAATTACAGAGAAGAAGGTAATAAAGGCTGAAATAAATTATTTTCCCTTATGCTTTTCTTCATTTAAATTATTGAAAGAAAATGTTAAGATCATCATTGAGACAAAGGAAAATATGATAAGGAATTTTGACAAGGAAATGCAGCCATTGGTTGGATAGGAATATGAAAAGAAGTATGTTCAAAAACCTAGAGAAATGGAAAAATGTGTAGGAAATGAAGAAAATTTTGAATCAGGGGAAACAACCTTGCCATTGTGTGTTTATTCTTTCAAATTGTTGAAGCAATATGTAAATAATGTTCCATATCAGGAACCTTCCAGATATGATGTTGAATATCCAAAATGCAGTGGACCTGAAAATGAAAGTCATCTTCCATTATGTTTTTCTTCCTTTGAATTGTTGAAAGAAAATCGTGAGATAACAGAAGAAGCAGGAAAGTCTGACTGCCATGGCACTATTTTACATGAGAAAATCGTTGTCAGCAAGAAAGATTGACAACCTTCATATGCATTAAATGATCATGTGGTTGATCACATGAGAGGTTATTTCAGTTTAGATTCTCAGTCTGTGCTCAACTACCAGCTTGAAGATGAATATGATCATGAAATTGTTGTTAAAGGTCATTTCCCTCCCCCTGAAACTAATGTAGACATGAAACAAGATTTCCAGCAAGAAAAAGTGTTTCAAAGTTGTCTTTCTTCCCCTGAGAATGATGTGGTGGTCCAATTTCTAAGTGGCCTAAATAGAGATGAGGGTTCTGAAACTACATCTATGGAGACTTCAAGAAGTAGAAAAACAAATTACATAGAGTTTCAGGAAAGCAACAAAACAATGTATGCCATTGTTCAATCAAAAATACAGAAAGACAATGAAGAGGCGTTTGTTTTATTTGATTCATTTGAAAATCATGGTTTTGAAATTGTATCCATGGACACTCTAGACTTTGAAATAGTTCATGATGTTAGCTTTTCACATTTGCTAGAAGATTATGAGCAGGAACTTATTTCCATCCATTCATTTGAAAATCAAAAGGACAGTCCTCAAGCAAATTTCCAGAAGGTTGATAAAACCAAACCTGAATTGTTTTATGAACAAGAAGATAGCCTCGATACACATATTGTGGTTGTCATATTTAAGGAAGTTCAAATATGTATGAATGTTTTTGTCGAGGTGCATGGAAAGGTAGACAAACCTATTGTCACCATTTAATTCGAAAATATTCTCAGGATTAAAGAAGTAGAGTGAGAACAACAAATAATTGTGAAGAAAGCATGTCCTTCGGTCTTAACCCATAAAAAAGAAATGTTCTCTCATGCATTTCATGACCCCATGGCATGCTATATGGAGAACCTTTATAGTCTGAATCCACAGATGATGATGGGTTGTGAGCTTAGGAATTAAGAGGACGATAAATCAATGTCGGTATTAGATATGGATTCTTTACACCAAAAGTTGCATTTCAGTTAGAACTGTCTTTTGATTCAGAAGGTTGTTATTTACAATAGTTTCAACAAATGTTTCAGCCTCTTGACGAAAATCGAGAGGGAGAATCACCTGAAAACAAGAAAGCAGTGAAAGAAAGGATACATAATTGTTTGTTTACGCATGTCTTGGAATATCCTTTTGTATTTTCTCTAGAAACGATGAACAATTCTAATATTTTTAAAATTCTAAGATTCAGGCTCACACGTAACTTCCCAAATGAGTTTTTTATGAACAGGCTTTGGAGTAAGCATGTGCAAAGCAGGCAAGTAACATATAAAATGATGGTCTGGATGCACTGGCACTTTCATTTCACCTGATTGGTATCTCGCTCCAACAGTTAGGCTAGGTAGGAGCGAATAAGCTTGATAATCAAGCATTTTTCAAATTTAGAATTTTCGAATAATGTACTCAAGTAGGTGTTTATCAGTATATTTGGCATTCAATTTATAGGACAGAACAAGGCACACACCTATTGTGGGAGAAGCACATGGACGAGGCATTAGGTCTTTGTGTTCTTTGCTACCTTGCAAAGAGGATAACATCCCCAGTTGGAGCCTATGTTATCACTATAATAATTTCTTGGAATCCTAGTCTCGAGATTTGGTAGGTCGCTAAATCAATATAGAAGCACGATATATTAGATGGTAGGGATAAATATAGAAGAAAGCTGAAGTATATGGGGCCCGACAGGTTTTGATCATGAGCACTTCCAAATCAATGGTCGAAGGATGCATCGAGCGGAGAAATAGCACATCGGTTAATATCCTGGAGGTGGGCCGATAAGAATACCGCGGTTTTGTTTCGAAGGTACGTGGTGCCACCATATACATATCGGGGGGAAGAGTGGGTAAGCCTGAAACCACCCAAGTCCACCTTGATGTCATGTGTCAGAAAACCATTTTATATATGTCAAATCCAAGGTTTGCATGGGGAAAGGGATGACCGATCAAATCACTTCATGCCACTTGTCCGAGTACTTTTCGTCCATGCGATGCTAGGTGAGCGCCACCAGATAACCGATTCGAAGGATCATCAGTCAGAATTGATTGGCTGAGTGTGACAAACCATTGTACCTGTAAGTACTTTTGTCAGCAATTCATGATTGGAACTCAATGACTACTGTCTTTCAAAATATGGATGACATTACTCTATTTTGGGAAATCGACGCTTCAGTCCTGAACGAGGTAATTACAAACTGGATCATCTTCCTAATTTTTGTACAATTAAGGGAGATAAGCTTATGTTTTCTACAAAAACAGGAAAAATGTATAAATCAGACCATGTGGCATCCAGTGAACCAGGATTTTCAACTAATATGAAAAATTCATCATTGAAGAAGAAAGAGAAGATGGTTGCACGAATATTAGCAACGAAATTTCATACAAAGCCTACAGAAGAGCCGGAAGAAGATAAGGAAGTCAGATTAAATCCCATCATGAAGGATTTAATCATTAATGGATATGTCGATGAGAATCACACATGAGCTGTCAAGAGGAAAAGGAGCAAGAGACAGAAGATAGAGGTTAAGGATGAAGAGGTTGAGAGCGTTGGAGAAAACCAACTGGCTTGGCTTGACACTTTAAAGGAATAAATTGCTAATATGAAATAGTTCTCAGGCTAAATTGAGTATGTTTCAGAGAATTTTGTAATGATATGAACATGTGGCTTTCAAAGCGAAAATCTCAGATATGGTAGTTTTGTCTGTAATGCCCCCTATAAAATAGGAGTACAGTTGTTACACGTTACTCCTTTTTGTAAATGATGTCTGTTTTTAGAACTATAGGAAAGTTGATTCATTTTGAATCTTGGATGTAATCTATCTATATATATTATTCCAAATAAAAATGAAAAATAGGACTGACCGGAGAGGGGCCTGCCCTCACAGCAGGAGGACTTTGAAATTTCCTGGAGCTAAATTGAATATATAATGCATAAGTGTTTTGAACTCTTTATGAAAATATTATAATGGTTGTGATATGAGTTTTGTCTCCTTTCATTGTATGCATTTACAGTGTTCTTTAATTCCATTTTCATTTTCTTTGGTTTAAATTGGAGAGTTAAAATCCCATAATTCATCTTGTGATGCTCTTGTCTTAAGAAATTTAAACTGTGTAATTTTCTTCTTAGCTAATTCAGAATTCATTTCTGTAATGCTATGATGCAGTTGTTTGTTTTCTCTTTCCTCTTACACCCTTCTTAAATACATTTTACAACTAAAATTCATTGCCTCATTTAGCCTTTATCCTCTGGAGAGTTCTACTAGCCAGTCATTGTTTTCATTCACTTTCAGAATTTCGACTCCATAGCTCTAAGTGTCCCTCCCCTTCCTTTCCAACAACTTTATAAAAACCCCCCAAAACAAACCAAATCTAGCCATTGAATGCCAAAGAAATATTAAGTGACACGAGAGAGCCCTCTCTGAGTTGAGTAGGCTAGTGCCCAGATCTAAAGTAGGTTGAAACTGTTACCTCTGTCATTTGTCTATCAACCGATTTTTTTTTACAGAGTGCTAACAACACTCATGCTACTTTCACCCCCTAGGGATGGGAGCCCTGATAGTCTTACACATTTATGAGAATAAGCCACATAGTCATTCTCATCATTTTGATAGATTTCCCAATGGAATCCCAGGTTATATCATCTCGGTTCTCTTTTGAATGCACCTCCGCAGTATCATTAATGATCCATTTCATTCAAAATCAGTTTTCCCATTTGCAGATTGTCCTCCATTCATTTGCCTCATACAGAAACCCACCCATGGGGCCCCCACCCTCCATCAGTTCTCTTCACAACTTGCGCCCTCATCGGCCAAGCCATATTGCACTGGGGCACTTGTTTCTGTATCTGTACACTCATCTCAAATTATTCTTTATTTATTTGGTAATTGTAAAAAAGAATTTATTTCCAGCATTTACTTCACTTTTTGTTGTCACCCTTGACAACCTTCTTTTTCTAGAAAAGAAACCCATGTCACCCTTGGTTGGGGCATTCAATATCCTCTACTCCTGTTGGCATCATCCATAAACCCTGAGTATCCCACAGTCCATGTACCCCTGATTTCTGAGTTTGTCCACTTTGTCATGCCTCTGAAAAAAATTTAACCCCATGTCTAGTCGTCCCCCTGACACTAGATATAGTTTCATGGTTGCTTCCAATCATCCTTCAAACACATACCCAACCAAGGGAAGTCTTGAGTCTCATATCATATTGACTTCATTCATGTTCCCTATCAGTTCCTGATCTTATCTAATATATTTCATGAAGCCCTTTTCTTCTTGAAGTCGTGTCTCCCTTTCTATCGACATCAACATAATTTCCATAAGGGAAACAATATCTTGATTCTCATTACCTTTACAATGAAGAGTCTCGGACAACATAGAGAGAACCATCATTTCTCTCTGATGTCGTTGATCCCCATAACATTTGACTTCAACAAAATCTCATGTTACAGTGGGTCTTACTTTGCGACTATTGCAGTTGTTTTATACTAGTCGAAGACCTCTGAATTTGTCAGGCCATCAATGCCTACGATTCATTGACACTTCTTACAGGTGTCCTTGCCTCTTTTCAGAGTATGATTCATCATCAGAATTGTCATATTCTGTTATCAAACTACCAGAGAGGGCACTACAGTTCTCTACATCAACATACAACTTTAGTTACTGTTTTACATTTTTGAGTTACATGATACGAGCATGGGTCATTCCCACCTTGTTTGTATACAGATTTTATTTTCCCTCCCTAGATACAGCTTTGGGTCTCATGGTTTCCCCTCTCCCTCTGACATGATCACTCTTGAAGTTCTTATCAACACTCTTCCTTACAATGGTACTCTCAGTAGAATTAACATTGATGTATTTTGGCTATACGCATGCTCCTAACCTCACACATCAGGGGGCATATGTTATCACTGAAATTTTGTCCGCAACATTGCATGGAAATGGTTACAGAAATACAACATTTCCAAACACCTATTAGTTCACCTGCAACACCAAAAATGCATTTCCAAGAGGCAAAAACTATACAAATGGAAAAAAAATTGAAGTGCCCAAATTCACCAGAGGAAGCATGCACACTATGCATGGAATGTGCAACTTTCTCAGTCAAACCCACACATTGTGCACGAAATGCACATATTTCTCAGGAAAACCCGCGCACAATACTCGAAATGCGTGATTGTTTACATGCAAATCCACACACTTCCATGAACATCACATTTATGGTCCTTATCGGCCCCTCAACCACTTATGGACCAAATCCCATCTTGATTTAACCCTCAAATATGAGTTGGATATGAATGGGGGGTTGTTCAAGGAACAAAGGGTGCCGTAAAGGGCCCCTTGTTCACACTAAGAACCAGTTGGATATTTCCTCAAAGACATTCTATAAATGGAGGCCATGGGTTCACTAAGAATTTAAGAATCTCATAGTATTGTTATGCTGCCTCTATTCTCCTTCAAGAAACCTCTTTTCTTCTTGGAGCATTCTAGCAACATCTCAATAATCTATTCACCTCACCTCTTGAGGGAGTAGGCTTGGATTTCTTCACCATTTTCTTTCTAGTTTATCATTGTAAGAAGAGATCTCAAATAGGGGACTCAAGAGCCCTCCCAAGGAGGAAGAGGGGATCCATAAGTCCTCCTTTCTCTATGGTGTTTTCCAACTAATATAGTTATCCATTGGTGGCATAATCTTTGGTCATTTGTTTGATTGATTTTGGTTCAAATATTCTTATGCATTATATTTTTATTTCCTTAGTTGTTTCTATCTTAATTGTTTGTTTATTTCATGTGCTTGGATTGTTTAATTCATACACTAACCTATGTCTTGTCTAGCAGGCCCAACTAGACTTGTAAGTGCCTTTGTTTTTCTCACCCAAGTGGTGAAACAAACACAACAATTAGGATCATCAAGAGGCTCATTGAATATAAGCCTCGTCAATGGCACACCCCCCTTACTTACACCCTGTGGTAAGATCGCACTACTACCAAGGTAAGCACAGGTTTCACTCCCTTTCAACTTGTTTATGGTAAAGAAGATATTTTTTCTACCAAGCTTGAAATTTCTTATCTATGAATGATGCTAAAAATCGAACAATTAAATTCTTCTAATGTCTCTCAAAGGATAAATGCACTGTTAGCTTTAGAGGAACAAATAATGTTTTCCTTGGAGAACATATAGAGAAGACAACAAATTGTAAAGAAATATTTCAATAAAATACCAAAAGCTGTCAGATTTAAAGTTAATGAGAAAGTCTTTCTTTGGGATTCAGCCTATGTTGATAGAGGAAGACATTCGAAGTTTCAAAAATTATGGATGGGTCCTTTTAAAATCACTTTTGTCCTGGGCGCAAATTCTTATCTTCTAAAGGACCTAGAAGAGCGATTTTTTTCCTATAGTACCAACGGTTCCCACTTGAAAAACTATGTGGAACCAGTTTGAAGGTTAAACGATGCATGAAGGTCACTTCTGTATTATAGTTTTCTGTTTCACTGTTTTAATTTTTCTCTGTTGTTTTTCATTTTCTGCTATTTCTTTTCTGTTGTTTTTCTTTTATTGTTTTTTTTTTAGAAATAAAACTTTGGATTAGTTTTGCCACAACGATGCTATTCTATAAGTATTTTTAATCAATAAAAAATAAGTTACATAGCTGTCATGATGTCCCCCTTGTAGACATCATTGAAATTAATCTCTTCTTCTAGTACTTCTCTTAGATAGATAATTGCATTTTCATCCCTACTTTTTGTCTTCCTTTTCTTCCCTCCACCCTGAGATTCAAAAAGAGCACACCATGAATTTTTCTCCTTTAAACAATAAATGCTTTCACTGTGACCAATCGAATGTTATGTATACAAGAATAAACCCCTCATATGTAACACTTTTCATGAGATATTCCCAAAGTCCCGGATCATTTTTTCCATTAAACCACCTCACTCCTCCTGTTGCATAATCATTCTAGTAAATAATTCTTTGATCTACGATTCACCTGGTATGAAAAACCAGACATTATGAGTTCTTAATCTATTGGAAACAGATTTCCCTGTGGATTCTCCAGTTTGTTGATGCTTAAAAATGCAACGATGAATGTTATGCTCGCAAATGATTGCCAAGATTTATTATTTATTTATATTAACAATAAACTAGTAGGTGGGATCCCCTTTTTAGACTTATGGCACTATGGTGGATAAGCAATGCCTATATTTTTTTGGCTTATGTGATGGTATCAACACAATCTTCTACAATTCATTTGTTCCATATC
The DNA here is from genome assembly GCA_010110895.2 of Picea sitchensis. Classification (NCBI taxonomy): domain Eukaryota; kingdom Viridiplantae; phylum Streptophyta; class Pinopsida; order Pinales; family Pinaceae; genus Picea; species Picea sitchensis. Next base: position 161,899 of record SNQJ01S0036129.1, on the reverse strand, counting down.
ATGTTTTAAAATGTTATGGTAATATGTGTTGGTTGGATGATTAAAACATGACATTAAATGGTCTGGATGACCTCTCATAGAGGATAAGAATGCTTCCCTTTTGAATAAAAGAATTATAATTCAATGTTGGTTTTTATATTGTATTACTCATGGAAAGAACTTGGGTGATCTCAACCCTTGATACTATGGTCATGCGCATTGTATGAGTTTCATGTTGGGTCATGTTCCTAGCAAGTGGTCATTTGAAGAAGTTTAATATTACCAAGGGGTGTGCACTTTACAAAAGTGATATGGAAAATGTTTTTTGGTTGATCAATGGTGTAGTGCTATGGTGAATGGGTTTGTCTCGTACTAAGAATTCAATGAAATTGGAAGGGAGAAGCGATGTGAATTTACTACATGTCACTCAAACTCCCCTCGAGCCCATCACCCTAGTCATTCTTGCATTGTTTCGGCTCTGGTAGTTGTTACTTCTTCACCTCGCTCGGTCATGAAGGAGGTATACAATCTTGTTTCTTTTCCTCATGTAGGATTTTCCAGGTATGAGTTTTCTTACTTTTCCATCCATGATAGTTACTCTACTCTTAGAATCAAATTTTGGATCTGGTTGCTCGTGGTCTGTGTGATTCTCAAGATGTTATGATATTTTTGAACTGTGTGTTGGTTTTTGCATCCTTGGTTTCTCATGGTGGTTGTTCTGGACTGTTGGAATTTAAAAAATAAAATGGTCGCGGTCTTCTTACTGTGTGAAATCCTTCGCATGGAATGATTGAATAAAAATTGCATTTGAGCCTACTTTTCCATGGATTTGTATTTGGGTTGGCCTCTCTGTTGAAATTTGTTATCATAGTTTGCCAAAACTCTCGGCTTTGCGAATGCCTGACCTTTATCTCGATATTACTAGTCTCTGTGGCTAGTGTACACACACCATATTTTGACCTTGTGGATTTCAATGTGAACTGATGAAAGATTAAAGTATTTCATGCCTTGTCTGGGAAAAACCCTGATTTGTTAGCTTGCTTTTTATGACCTCACTGTTTCTTGGTAAACATTACACAGTATGAAGATAATGCTACCCATAAGTTGATGAAATAATTATTCATTATTTTTGGTTGGGCATGGGTTTATACTTGGTCTCTCATTTTGAAGTGTTGTTAAAAGGGGTTGGATTCATTTGTTTTTCTGTTGGAGGTTGCAGTCTGTTGTTTTGGAGACACACACAACCAAGGGCAGTTTTTCATGTTATTATTTTGTGGTAAGTTATGATAGGGAACCTACATAATGAGTTGTCTGCACTATTCAAATACCCAACCCTCTGGTTGAACCACCATTCTTAACTTCCACTTGCTGTCTTAAACCCTAAATATCACATTGATAACATATTTACTCCAATTCAATGGTTGATGGGAGCATGGTTCTTCCTTGGGTAATTGGGCATGATTTTGTTGGGTCCTTTTTTTGGTAATTATCGAAGATATATGTACCCACTTATTTATTTGAAGCTTGGGATCAAGGTATTGAATGTTATTTTGGTTCAATCGTTATGCTGATTATATTAAAGTGACACCTGTGTGCAAAATGTTTGAGGCCCGAATAAGAGTTATAACGTCCATATTGATTGCGTTGAACAATGACTAAATAAATGATGGATATGAGTTGATTTTCAACAATGTATGCGTGTTCCTGTTGATTTTAAGGGATTAAGAATTGAATTTAATGTTATGGTCATGGCTCAAAGGATATTGTGGTGTCTTATAACAATTTCAATGTTGTTCGTTATGACTGTCATATAATGATTATGTGGATACAATGGCTGATGTGATTAAATAATTTTGGGGATATAGATTATTGTATAAAATAATTGGGAAGCCAACAAGCAATTTTTTCATGGAAGTACCGATTTGAATTATTGTTTTGAAAAGGGAACATTGTTAAAACTTTGAAGGTCTGGACATATATATGTTTTCATTGCATGTTTTGATTTATTTTCAATTGAACAATATCCATATTGATTCCTGTCATTCTATCATTTTTTTCTAATTACATTCCCCTCATAATCCTGATTTCATTTATTGCATCCATGTTCTGTGAAATCAATTTAAAAGGAAAAGTCTGTTTAAAAGCAACAAAGTGATAACACACCAAGGGTTGGTGACTGATATTTTGATATTTTATTACAGAGTAAATTGTTTGATTAATTGATGAAAAATATCTGTGTATTAATCCCCTATCATTATATCACTTTTCTCTAATTACACTCCCTCCATATTTCCCATGACCCTATCACCCCCTTTTCACTTGGCGATTAATGAATGGTTTGTTATGGATGAATTTGCATGTATGTCGTGTCAATTTTTGAGCCAAATTTTGATTCATGTAAGCAGAGTTTCATGTATGGTTTATTAAGAGATTCATTATTGATGAACTGCTGCTACATGATGATTTTTTTTAGTAGGGGCAACAATGGCAGAAATAATAGAGGTAGGGGAAATTGGAACCGAGGCCATAGAATGCCTAGATTTTATATCCATTTTGACGTTGATACTCAAGAATTGAACTAGTTGTTCCAAGTTAGGTTCTTTAATTGGATTGGTCATGGACTAGTGCACCCTCGACCAGAAATACCCCCTTTCCATCCTCCTCAAAACATCCCTAGCATTCCCTTTCCTCCACATGTGTCCATGAAGCCAGAAGTCCTCGCAAATGATGGATGGAAAGAGATCGTCAACCCACATGTATCTCACCATCGTGGTTGGCCCACTATGTCATTGTCTTTGCCACCACCTGTCAATCCCAATGTCCAGATTTCTCGTGTTGTTTCGCCAATTCAATATTCACATGATAGTAAGAGACTAAAAACTGATATTCCCCAACCTATGAAAGATAAAGGAAAAGCAATTGCCTCCCCTTCTTCTCCCTTCGATGATTCCTCAAAATATGTGTCTTTCCGCATGAATTTGAAGGATGATTGTTCCCATGTTATCAGTGAGATACAACTTCAAGGATCTAATCAACCACATGCTACTTCCAAGAAATCTAAGGGAAACAATAGTGAAAAAATAAAAATTGCCTCACAAAGTGGAAAATATGGTTTTTAGATTTTTTTTTTTTATGATTTCAGTTGATGAAGAGAGTGCTTAGTGGTTTTCAATATTTTTGGACAGAAAGCTCTTTTTTGGTATTTTGTGGATAATGTGGATGATGTGGATAGTTATATATTTTTTGGATGTGATATAAATTATTTCTGATATTTAAATATCCAGTTTGAAATATATTTAAAGGAGCTACAAGGGTGGCATATAGTCAAAATGATTATCCTTTTTGTGTTATATTTTATGATTTGAAAGAAGGAAATGACGAGAGTCACAAGGGTTCCCACCTACTTAGTTATTATTAATTAAAGACCCTTAACTATATTATTATTATTTATTTCTCCTAAACTAAATAGTTAAGTTAAATCAACTTAACTAAAGAAAGTATTTGAACTAATTCAACTTATTTGGAAATAATAAAATATGAATGAGAAGAAGAGACAAGAGGAGAATAGAAGGAGAAAGCAAGACTAAGGTTTTCTCTTTGGTTGCATGAGATAACTTTAGTTTTCATTCATTTCTGAGTTTATTTAAAGCCTAATCCTCTTTTTGGCAACATGGTCTTATTGTAGACAACAAGGTTCAAGACTGAACCAAACTTTTCAGATGCTTGTTTTAGAGGTGTTGATCCATCCTTGATAGTCTGTGTATTCTTGTCTGTTTATGAATTAAGTTTCATGGCTGATAAAAAATATCTTGTAGAGTCAAAATGGCAGCAGTTTGTGGCAAGCTGGTCCATATTATAAATTTCAGTTTTACTTTATTGTTAGAGTCTTTTTGTATGGTGTTCATCGGGGATATCTAAATCATACTTTGGTCCATGCCCTCACAGGGGTTTTGTAAAAATAAAAACACTTTTGATAGCTCATAATGAAATAAATCAGATTGTTATTCTGTCTCATATATGTGTATTTGTGACTAGGCTACTTTTCATTTTTTGATCTCCATGTTTACTTTATTTTAAAATCTGTGTACATTACATAAAATTATATAAATTTTATTTTTGTGACATTCGTTTCATTAATAAATCATCCTCAATACTAGTAATTAATACTTGCGGATTGGGAGAATATTTTCAGGATATAAAACCCTGGGTGACATTCCCGACTATATTTTCCTAGCTAAGAAAGATTCGAAAATGATTGAGTAATGTAAATCATACCTTTTACTCAACACAGTGTATCACATTCCCCTTCCCCTTATTTTGGCATTGTCCTCAGTGCATATATAAAACATAAATCAAAATTTCAAAATTTTTCAAAAAGTCATGGGTACTCTGCACACATGGAATATTCATGCTTCCAAGTAGCATCTTCGCGACTGTAGTAGGTCCACTGAACTTTTCCCAAATCTATGACTCAATTATGGAGCATTTTGAATTTTCTGTCTAATATACACATTGGTTGGACTGAAAGTCTCCTTCTATCTCCACCTGAATCAAATTTCTATCAATGACATGGTTAGGATCATGTACATACATTTTCAAAAAAGATACATGAAACACATTTTACATATTCATGGAAGCAGACAATGCAAGCATGCATATATCTGTCCCTATTCTATCCAATATCTCAAATGGACCATGTAATCTAGATGCTAGATTTGTACAACTACCCAACTTCAATGAATTTTCTTGGGATTCAATTTCCAAATCACATGCTCTCCCACTTTAAATTCTATATTTTTCATGTTCTTATCTATATAACTCTTCTATTTGTCTTTTGTTTCCTTCAAATTCTGCTTGATTTTAACCATCTGGTCTTCCATATCCTTGAGCAATTCTCTCCCAAGTACTACTCTGTTTGTTGGGTTTTTCCAATTCACTGGAGTATTGCAATTCCTACCATACAAATATTCAAATGGACTCATATTAAATGAAGCTTGATATCCCATTATTATAGGAAAAACAAACCAAATACAAGTAATCTTCCCACTTAAATGGCTTATCAATGACATACATTCTCAACATGTCTTTAATCACTTGGTTGACTGTCTTTGTCTACCCATCTAACTATAGATGGCGTGTTGTGCTAAAGTTCAGATTTGTATCAAATATTTTAGATTATCCTCTCCAGAAATTTGAAGTAAACTTTGTGTCTCTATCTAAAAAAATACCATAGGTATTCCATGCAACCTAGCAATTTCCTTCATGTAAATTTCTGCAATATTAGCTATTGTATGAGTCATTTTTACATGAACAAAATGAACATCCTATTTCAATTTATACACAACTACCATTATTGAATTATATTTCCTTGTTGTCCTAGGAAACTTTGTGATAAAATAAATGGTTACCACTTCCCATTTCTTCTCTGGAATTAGCAATGGTTGTAGCAAACCCAATAGGTGTCTATGCTCAAATTTCACCTTCTAACATTCCATCCATATGATAATGTAATCAGAAACATCCTTCTTCATTCCAAGCCAAAATAATTGTCTTCTTACTATGACAATTGTTTTCTGATAACCAGGACACCTGACATATGGAACATTATGCATTTATTTTAATACCAAATTCCCAAGTTTGTTGAAACTAGGAACATAAAATTTGTTTTTATGCATAAGTAACCCAGATTCCTTCATATCATACTCTTTAATTTTACACTATACATTTTCCTACTATAAACCTTATTTTCCCTATAGGTAATGTTGGTATGTAACAACAACATTTAAAATTCTGCTCTTTAAATCTGACTAATGCATACTAATGGTTGTAGCATGAATGAGATGTATCCTTTTGTTGAGTGTCTCAAAAAATTTGTTTTATTTTCCTTTAATACGCTTGATGTCAAATTCGTACTCACTTAAAAATTATAGCCATCTTGTTTTCCTGACATTCAAAGTTGGTTGCTAAAATATATATTTCAGACCACCATGGTCTGTCCTGTTATCCCCATTTTGTGGGATAACTAAGGATATCATGTCTTGAGGCCCTCAGGTTGCATATATGAAGTGTTGAGAGACCACATGATCAGCAGGTTCCACTTGCACATATGAAATCCCTCTCTATCACCACATTCTGATCCATTGTCAGTGCATCCATGACAACAACTAGCTTATGGAAGGCATATGGATCTTGCTCCATGTTGTACAAGTCAGGTATTGTGGAAGGTAATAACCCTAACATTTAAGGCATTTAAACATGTTGTATTTGAGTTGATTTTGATTATAGAATGCCTACTTGGACATTATCCTTTTGACTTTGTTTCACCTTGGTGAGTGTCATAGATTTTCCTAGTAAGTGGCCAACCTTTGGGAAAGGTTTGTGATTGGGGGTCCATTGAGGGATTATCGTACCATTCCCTACCATACTTACCATCTCCTTATTAGTACATGCCCACCATGTTGTATTATTATATACCCTTTGAATTTAGTGACCCAAGAAGGGCATGCACATCATTTCATGGGAATAAGGGGCTGAAGGCCCGGAGGGATTGTTGTTGGCTAAAAAGACAAAATCCTAAATATAGAAATTCTAAATTCTTCACCTAGGGATCCCCGAGAAAGAAATGAAACACTTCTCTATAAGAAATGGGGGGAAGTACAAAAATAAATGATATTGAATTCTTAAGAGGTTAGTTAGAGGGTGGGAGGTCTCATCATGAGATGGACTATCATGATCATGGGTATTTAGCAGTATGACATTACCATCATCTAGTCACCAAGCCAGGGTAGTGGCTCTCAATTACACAACTGAAAGAAAGGGGGTCTCATCATGAGACAACCCTCTCATTTCAGCGAGGTATTTTTGAATGACATTGTCATTATCTGAACACCAAGCGAGGACAAAGGCCTTCAACTTGTTCCTTAAAAAATGAAATAAATATAAAAGAGATAAGAAGAAAGAATGGAAATAAAATGGGCTTGGAAAACGTTCATCGCAAATGAAGGTGCCACACACCCTCTACAAAGGAACACATAAATGAGATAATACGTGCCCTTGTATGTCATGAAACTCATCGACCTATGAATTCTAAACCACTTCAATCTTACCATCCACTACATGACCTTGAAAGGCCATCCTTGGGAGCATCCCTTACTTGAGGGATTTGTTCTACCCAACAATAATTTTTATGAAACCCCTCCCATACTTAAACTTGATCAATTTTATAGGGTTTTTTAGCATTTGTTTAATTTGATGAGGTAGTTTTGTTGCACATGTTTAGGTTCCATTTTATTAGATGTGGTTTACAGTTGTCATGATATATTTGACTTGAGATATTTGTAGGGAGTACCCTTATGTTTTGCAGACCTTGTTGGTGGACAATTTTGAAGGAATGAGCCTAACTTGGGCTTCCATGGGGCTTGAATCCCACATGTTGGATTCCAAGGGACCACATACCGGATCATGAATAATTTTCTTTGGATGCCTAGAATACATCAGGGATGATCTTATCCAACCCCTAGTACCCAAACGACTTGCCTAGGAGAGGCAAAACATAACTTTTGAAGGGTTGATGTCATGATTGAGGGGGTTTGGTGGTGATAGAGTTATTTCACATTGACACTTGGATGATGTTATATATTTTTATATTCATCCATTAGCACTGTAGAAACCCTAACTTTCTTTCACTTATAACTTGCATTTCAACCATCAGAATCAATTAAGATTTTGCCAATTTATTCTACTTGGTTTAGCACAATTTTTGGGTGGATTCTTTGTCAATTTTGGTGGTTGAATTTACTTCTGTAATAATTTTTTTGTTACAAACATAAGGCTGATTTATATTGCTGCAGAAAGTGTTTACAACAACCTTACCTTTTATGCTAGTATCTTGGTCTTTGAATCTTGAGTTTCATTACTGTTTAGCTAATTTATCTCTTGCATCTTTTACTTGATTTATAGCACTTATTTAGAAGCTTATTGTGCCATTTAATTGATGATACATACTGTTAATAACTGCTACAATTATGTAAAACAATATTAACTTGCTTGTCCACTTGATATCGTGCATTGTGTACTTGGTTTTCCTTATGTCTCGGGAATGTACTATCTCTTTGTTGGTCACTAAGGCTTTGTCAACCTAAAACTAGAAACCTTACCTATAGGGGCACCCTTTCATACATCACATTTTTCATTTAAATCCCCCCCAGGGTCATTGGTATTCCCCCCTTGAGGTGACTACCTCAAATCTAAAGTGATGGGAACACCTGCCTAAGGTGACAGTGGGTAGGTTCTCTCTAAGTTGTTTCCATTTTGATGGTTGGGTCAGGATTTTCCCAACCTACATCTTGTGTGATAACATTTTTGCACCATTTCCGCGGAGTATTTTGAATCCTCTTCCATGCCCTAATGACGCTTTGGAAAGATATCCCCTAATGACACTTTGGAAAGTTATCCCAAATCCTTTTCTCTAGATTTCCTTGCGATTGCACCTAAAGGACGTTCCCTTTCCACCCTTGATGATACCTTCTTGAATATCATATGGAAACTCTACCTTCCAAGAATGCACCTTATCCATTTCCATCCTTTTATGAGCCTTGATCTCATCTAGTGACACCATTGAGGAATATTTTCAGTCAATGGAAATATGGCACCATGGGATGAACACTCATCGATAATTTTGTATGCCTCAAAGAGGGCACACATACAAATGGAAAAGGAAAAGGATGCTATTAAATTTGTTGAGGAAATGATGAATCGTATAAAAGAGTTATTTCCTGCCAAAGAACTAACCCTTGAATATGAATAAGTTCTCGAAGAACAGACATATGAATAAAATTACCAAGAAAATCCCAATGAAATTTCTCATGTTGAAGATTCATACGAGACATTTGATGAAGATGAAGTACTAATATATTCCCTTCCATTTTATGAAGACATCTAGGCCTCTATTCCTCATGCACATCAGGAAGAGAACATAATGAGTTTTTATCCTTTTGAAGATCTTGATGATACTTTATTCCATGACTTCGGAAGTGAAGAAGTATTGGAGGAAACCTTGGATACAATAGATCCTATTGAAGAAAAGAGAAAAAAAAATATGCACTAAGGATCAAGCCTCTTGTGATGAAAAGGCGATGGAGGGGTGTGTCCATAATAGGAAAGAAGAATTATGATAAAGTGAAACATACTGATGCACATCTATCTTTTCTCCCTCTTGATGAAGGAAAGGTTGTCCAACCTTGCTCTACTCCTATAGATGACATTGAAGAAGTCATCAGTCTCGATGATGAAGAATTTGAAGTTCCAGTTGAAACTTCCTTAACCTCTATCCTTACACACAACGATTAAGAGATGGTTAGTTTTGGTCATATAGACACTTTCATAAAGACTATAAGGCACAAATGGGACTTGGGTTGTTTCATTTTTGATGAATATCCTATCCGCAACATTGAGGGAACCTCTCCGATAAAGGATACATAAAGAATTTATTCAGAGGATTTATTTTTATAGTCGGATGGTCCATATATGTGCCAACCTAATGATGATATGGTTACATATTTGTTCTGTCCATTCGAGGATGACCCAACACAGTATTTTCAGAATGATTTGCAGCCATCCCACATGAGTTACGATGCATATTTATTTTGAGAGGATTTTCAACCATCACGCTCAGACTTTTATAGACACCAGGTTTTGTCCAGCTCGGGGCACTCCAAGGTCCACAATACCAAACAAAAGTACTTTAATATTTAAAATTGTTGTGGGGATTTGCAGATAAAGAAGCGATGTTTCCTAAATCTAAGGCATTTTTGTCTAGACATGAGGTTGTGCCTTGCCCCAGTTTACCTTGTTTGGGAAACCAAGAGGTTTTCTTCGGATCTCTTATCCTTTCTTAGCCTTCAGGGAGCAATGATTTTTTTGAGTGAATATGAAGAAGAGCCATTTTATACATACGATATCCCTCTTCATATATGGATTGATCAGGATTGTGGCTACACTTTTAGGAAGGATGATTAGGCTGATGGTTTCTCTTTCCAACAACATTTCCTCCCTACCACTCATCTCCATGAGTTTTATTTCATGATCGATTATATGTGTATTTGTACTCATGATTATTATGTGCTTGAATTATCTTTTTTTCGTTACATGATTAAGAATAGGGGGAGATACTTTGGTGAGATGATCAGTTGGTTGCACTAGTTGTATGACTTTACCTGACATCACCCATCACTTGATCTTCAAGGCCCCAATGCCCTAGGTAAGTAGGTAGGTCATTTTGTTTTCCTTTCATTTTCAAATTGATTTCTCATATTACTTTAGATTCATTTCATATTTCATTTTTCTCTACCTGCATATTGATTTCATGCTTAGTTTAACATTTTTTTGAAAAAAATGGTAAAATTTCCTTTTCTAGATTAGTTTTCCTTTGGATTTTAATGTATATGGACGAAGGGTGATAGCACCACCCTATATTTTATGGTTTATTATTTTAGTGTAGGCACATGTCTACCAGGAAATGTTGTGGTTCTCATGCACTCTACGACGAGCACATGTCCCCAAGTAGGAGCCAATTGTTATCCCCTTTTTGTGGGATAACTAAGGATACCATGTCTTAAGGCCCTCAGGTTGCATATATGAATTGATGAGAGATCACATTACCAACATTGTCTACTTGCACATATGAAAACCTACTCTGTCACTACGTTCTGATCCATTGTTAGTGCATCTACCACACCAACTAGCTTCTAGAAGGAAGATGGGTCTTGCTCCATGCGGTACAAGTTAGGTATTGTGGCAGGTAATCACCTTAATATTTAAGGCATTTAAACATGTTGTACTTGAGTTTATTTTGATTATAGAACACCTAATTGGACATTATGATTTTGACCCTATTTCACCTTGGTGAGTGTCATAGATTTCCTAGTAATTGGCCAACCTTTGGGAAAGGTTTGTGACTGGGGGTCCCTTGAGGGGTTATCCTACCATTCCCAAAAATACTTAGGACATTTAGCTTATTACACTCCCATCGTTTTGTATTCTTCTATTCCATTTGAATTTAGTGACCCGAGAAGGGCATGTACCTCATTTCATGGGAAGAAGGGGTTGAAGGCCTAGAGGGATTATTGTTGGTTAAAAATATAAAATCCTAAATATAGACCTTCGCAATGCTTCTCCTAGGGATCCTTGAGAAAGTAATGAAACACTTCTCTATAAGAAACATGGGGATCTACACAAATAAATGATAGTGAATGCTTAAGGGGTTAGTTGGAGGATGGGAGGTCTCTTCACAAGATGACCTATCATGATCATGGTTATTCAGTGGTATGAAATTACCATCATCTGGTCACCAAGATAGGGTAGTGGCCCTCAGTTACACAATTGAAAGAAAGGGGTTCTCATCACGAGACAACCTTCTCATTTCTATGGGATATTTGCGAATGACATTGTCGTTATCTCGACACCAAGCTAGGATATTTTCCTTCAAATTGTTCCTTAAAACATGAAATAAATATAAAAGAGATAATAAGAAATAATGACAATAATATGGGCTTCAAAAAAGTGCATCGCAAATGAAGGTTCCACACACCCTCTACAAAGGAACCCATAAATGAGATAATACGAGCCCTTGTATGTCATGAAACACATTGACCTATGAAGTCTTAACCCCTTCCACCTCATCATCCACTACATGACCTTGAAAGGCCATCCTTGTGAGCATCCCTTACATGAGGGATTTGGTCTACCCAATAGGAATTTTTATGACACCCCTCCCATACTTAAACTTGGGTCAATTGTATAGGGTTTTTGAGAATTTATTTAATTTCATGAGGTATTTTTTATGCACATGTTTAGGTGCCTTGTTTATTAGACATGGTTTACACTTGTCATGATATATTTGACTTGAGATCTTCGACGGACGTACCATTTTGTTTTCCAAGACCTTGTTGGTAGACAATTTTGGAGGAACAAGCCTAGCTTGGGCTTCCATGGGGCTTGAATCCCATAGGTTGGATGCCAAGGGCCCACATGTTGGATCATGATGGATTTACTTTGGAGGCATAGAAGACATCATGGATGATATTATCCAGACCCTAGTACCCAAATGAATTGCCTAGGCGAGGCAAAATGTCACTTTTGGAGGGTTAGTGACATGCTTGAGGGGGTTTGGTGGTGATGGAGTTGTTATGAAACTAAGTTGCCTTGGGTTTTTAGCCTTTAGTTTTATCTTTTCTTAAGCCTTAGATTTTAATTTTTTAATTTGAACCTTTTAAAAGTGTGTTTGTTAGGGCCCCCTTAGTAAATAAAGTATTGAGTCATGACTTGTGTTTTGATCCTCATTCAAATTTGGACTTAGAACCATTTTGTTCATGATTAATCTTTGATCCCCTCATGACTTGTCACCAGGACCATTTTTTTCATGACTTAATACCCCTCATGACTTGTCACTAGGATCGATTCACTCCATGAATAGTTTGATTTTACATGCCATTTTCCTCACTCATGCCCTCGTAGCCCTGCCTTATTGTCCTTTGCTTACCTGTCCAATCATTTTTTGAAATTAAGCGCTTCCCACTCATTAGGAGTTTCTGTAGTTCCTTTCTCGTTCATCATATTCCACCATGATTTATGATTACAATGTTGATTCCATCTTCCTTGTTTTCAGTGCCAAGAAATGGTTAAAAGATGCTTTCAAGATCTCATATTTACGAGCTCTGATAACAGTTTGTAATTTTTGAAAAACTCAAGATTGTTGTGCTATGCAAACTCTCAGTTCTGACCCGTCAACCACAATGCTATCAGATCCGATGTTGAGGTAGATTAGAAGGCCGAGATGCTCATGACTTCTTCTTGAAATCTTGCAGAGGTTTTCAAATCGATTTTATTCCACAGGTATTCCTTGTTTTCCTCCTTTGCACATAAATTTCAAGGAGAAATAATGCTCAGAATTTTGGTTATTGGGCCCACTTAGATGAAGGAACATTTTCCTCATGCCATCCTATCATTTCCTTCCCTCCTTTCAAACCTGTAATTCTCATTACCAACATATCAAATTTTGATACATACGCCCACCATTGCTACTAAGGTCACAACATCCAAGCAAGTCCTATCCTTTGCATGCGCAGTGTGCCACTTAGAGGCGCTACTCAACAACACTTTTCTCTCCTGCCTCATCTGACTTTTAAATCGGGTTGTTTCTACTCAGTTTCAAAGGCCAATTACAGGGTATCCTCTCATTTTCCAAGTGTTCATACCTGCCTACATCCAAGAGTGGGATTTCCACAACCAGTTTAGCTAGTTAGTAACCAGTTTGTTTTAAGGGAAGTTCTGTTCACTTGAGCCTTGACTTTAGGTCCTCTTGGTTATCATGAATCCATAGCCATAAGAATATCTTATCCTAAACTATGGAGACTCCTCAGATGAAGAAGTCACACAAGGGAGGTAAGGTGGTCAGAATCAAACCTGTGGATATGCATCTTTTTGAAACAGAGCCCATGAACAGAGAAGTTTTTCAAAGGGTGGGATGCCTCTCTTTGTGCCAAAATATGCAAAGAGGTCATCCTGAGGTGACAAGGCAATTTGCCTTACATTTTGATGGAATGAAAACCAAGGTAGGGGATCTAGAATTTGAGTTGACTGAGGCCTCTATTTCAGCTGCTACAGGAATCCCTATCACAGGTGAGAAATGGTTTAAAGCCATGGCTTTGAATGCAGCCTATGCCAAAGATTTCCTTAAGATTGAACATCAAGCTGGTAATTTGTCTAAAGGTGTGCCAAGGAAACATCTGATTGAGCAGTTTGACAAGATATTGAGGATCATTTAGAGATACTTTACATGTGAAGGGAGGTTCAACACATTACACCAATACCATATAAGGCTTTTCATGCATTTTACTGGTAAAATTGAAATGAATATTCCCTACTATTTTCTAAGGAGCATAGGAAAGATGTCATACATGATTCAATCCAAGTCTAAGGATGTGGATACTAACATCTTTCACACTGGATTGATTAGAATGCTAGTTTTTGAAGAACTGGGTAAGAAAGATATGTCATGGGAACATTTTGTTATTTCTTCTCACTTCAAGTTGGATATAACAGCTACTCCTGAATCGCAGAAAGCAATCCCTTTACCATCCATCAGTGCTACTAAAGTAGGTACTAGCAAGAAGAGAAAGGTAAAAGTTCTTGTTCAAGATCCAGAGGTCATCAAGGAGGTCACAGGAACTGAGGATAAATATTTTCATTCTCCACAGAGAGATTTTTCACCCCCTCCTCCACTAGAGTTAGAAGAAGCCCCTTATTCTACTAGACCTACAAAAAACAAAGGGAAGAAGCTACACTTCTCCTCATCTCCTTAAATATCCAACATCAAGGTCATAAATCCCTTCACAAGAGCATCAAATTCTAAAGAGGTTGTTGAAGAACAGTCCCTACATAAAGTCTCTATCCAATAGAAGAAGAAAGATAAGGGCCAAGGCATTGGAAAGAAGCCTGTGGAGAAGAAAGAAGAAACCCCTGTATAGAAGAAGAAAGATAAGGGCTAAGGCATAAAGAAGCCTAATGAGATAGACAAGGTATTTCCTATGCAGTAGGAAGAGGGAACCATGAAAAATCATGTTGAGACTGTTCACATCACTACTCCACCTGACAACTAGACATTCGAAAGATTAATCAGGAAACTTAGAGATGCTAGGAAGGAGGTGGTTCAGTTGAAAGTAGAAGCCATGTCTGACAGGGTTAATATGAAATAACTCATGGATGGCTACAACCACACTCTTGACCTAGAAAGGTTTGCAGCAAGAAAGGCTCAACCTCTCCAAAGGCAGCTCAAAAACCTTTATAGGTAGAACAAAGGCTTTCAGTCTTAGAACATAAAGCTCAAAGAAGAGTTGAAACATTTTCAAGATGGCGTGGCTCAAAGGAAATTGCAGGTATTGGTTGAAGCTGCTATTGAAAAGGAGACACCAACAACTAAGGAGAGCATAGCTCCATTGAAGAAGCCTATCACTGCTAAAAGGAAGAAGCCTGTTGGGCCAAAGGAGGATCCTCCTTCTCCAAGAAAGAGTGTTAGACAATAAGTCTCAGTTTAATGAAGTATCTAGTGAAAAGTGAACTCCATTTTTGAATATGGTCCCTTTTTGTGAGGACAAACTATTGATGAAACACTACCTCTACCACCTATACAGGCTTCTAGTGCTTACAATTCAGATTTTTGGGTTTTTACAAAGAATTAATCCCTTCAACAATAATAGTGCAGACTATTTTGTAGTAGCGCTATGGCACTACAAAATAGTCTATTTTTGATGTTCCAACGCTTTTCTACCTACAATGCTGTCGAATCGCCTAAAGCTAATGGTGCTACTATTATTCGAGGTTGCTACCCATTCTGCACATGTCCAAGTGAAGGTGTTGTGTATTTTGATGGCGTTACCTAAAGTTTGACATAACACACAGGTGGCCGCTACCGAATTTCTTGCAGAGAAGAAGTTTGCACAGAGACACACAAGAGTCGTGCTACCTAAATTTGCTACCTAAATTTTCACAGAGAGTGAAGTCTGCATAGAGGATACGAAGATTTGGCGCTACCTATTTTGCTACTTGACTATTTTTGAGGTTGCACTACAGAGTCTCATGAAATTTGGTGAAGGAACTACAAAGTGCGCTACTCAGAGTGCTACCCAAAGATGCTACCAACAGATACGAGGAATCCAAGAGGGTTGAGCTAACATTTTTTTGGATAGTTGATGATGAAGAGAAATGCAAAAACAGTAGCTGGTAGCATGATGAAAACCACATGCCTCTGAAGGACACATGGAAAACAAGGAGTTGTGCACCAAAGGGGGATCAGTTAGTTCAAATATTGGTTGGATTAGTCACCAACACTTTCCCATTTTATATAATAGGTTGTTAGTCAAGTTGTTAGATGGAATAAATTCTTAGATATTTTCATGGGAAGGAGGCCAGCTCGTACCTTGAGTTGTTGCCTCCCTTTTGTTATAAATAGATAGATGAAATGCTTCAGTAGGTTCGAATGGTTGAGAAAGGCTCCCTTATACTATAATATTTTGATGAAGTTACTGTGAACTGGTTATGTGCTTGATTTGAGACATCTTGGTTAATAGAAATCAACTTCTCTTTCAACTTATTTTCTTCTGATGCTAAAGTGTTCATTATTTGAATGATTCACATGAATGGTTGTGGTGATATTATGATGTATGTTTGATTATTATATTATCATGATGTTTCTTTAGTGTCCTTAAGTTCTGAACTCAAGAAGATCTTGTGTTAAGACTCTTTCTTCCTTAGGTTGTCTACAGACCTGATGTTTACAAAAACCTCTACATTCCTCTCACTAAAGTATTCAATTTGTTCATACTTATTCTCACTTACTGACATAGATGATTTTAGGGGCTAAATTTCACAAATGGGCTAATTTTCCATGGTTTTCCCAAAAAAAGATTCGCTAATTTCCTTTTTTTCTAAAAACGATTCGCCCAAATTCCGTAGAATAAAATTATTTTACCTCTAAAATCGCCAATATTTGATAGAAGTTATATTAAATCCTTATAAATTTGAATATTTTTACAAAACTATCGCCAAACATTTTACATTTTGCATATTAAGGACTAGTAAGATTAGCCCATGTTTCTACATTTTAATATAAATTTCCATCCTTAANTAGAAGTTATATTAAATCCTTATAAATTTGAATATTTTTACAAAACTATCGCCAAACATTTTACATTTTGCATATTAAGGACTAGTAAGATTAGCCCATGTTTCTACATTTTAATATAAATTTCCATCCTTAAAATTATCCCTACTTACTGATTGAATTTAGCCAAGACCTTGATTGCTCGTGCATACTAGCCCTGATTTCTGAGTTGGAACATTATCATCTTGAGTCTTATCCATTTGACCCCTCAAAAACCCTTTTACATTCACATATAACCTGATGGTTACTGGGCTTGCCTTCCATTCAATATGAATGTGATTCCTAGTGCTAACATTCTTGTCACCGTTGCCAGGGAGAAATTTGAATACTTTCCCCGGGGTTAAATGACACAACTTAGTAGTTCTAAAGGTGCATTAGAACTTAGTATCTTGAATATTGTAGCTTGCACCTGGCGACTCCATTGTTTCATCTCTTGCACCTAAAGGTAGACATACGAGATCAAATCCACAACTACCTTTGGTTCCACCTGAGGCTGACCCAGAGAAGATAATAAATAAGGGAAAAGCTTCTCAAGAATTTTTTTCTGCTGCTGCTACAAGTGCTTCTGGTCAGTTGCCTGATTCCACTCTTAATACTCCAGTTCGTATATCAAGTAATACTTCTCTACCTTCCACTGAAGTATCTAGGAATCTTGATTTTAAAAAGTTTCCTATTGAATACTTCTCTTTCGAAATTGATTTGAAAGAAGAAAGCTTTGAAATTATTTGTTCCCCTGATATTGTAAAGTGGTATAGTCTTGAAAGTCTTGAGGAGTTTCCTACTTTAGGATTTTCTACCCCTTCTCCTGTTAAAATTTATGCTGCCAAAGAAAAGGAAACCTCCTCCCCTTTTCAGACTTTACCATCTTCTTCCAAGACTTAGCCTTCTGCTATGAAAACTTAAATTTTCCCTTCATACATTCCTTTCTCACCTAAGATGCACAAATTCAAGTCCCCTTCTCCTCCTTGTTCACGAAGAGTTCAAAATCCAATGGCAGGTGATAACCCCCCTGCAAATAGGATGGATGCCATAGTGGTTGCAAGATATGACCCTCTTGTTTTAACTCAGCCAGTGAATTCCCTCCCTCCTATAGATTATCTAAAATACATGCCCAAATTCATGGGAGAAGAAGATATAACCACTTAGGAACATATTGCTTCTTTCTCCAACTATGTAGATAATCAAAACATTGAAAATGAGGATGTGTGGATGAGAGTATTTGTCCAAAGCCTTTTTGGTGAGGCTAGGAAGTGGTTTAGGGGTTTGGCCCCTGGATCCATTACTGGCATTGAGGCATTAGACAAGGCCTTCTTGAGGCACTGGGGGGACAAAAAGGACTTTTTGTACTACATCACTGAATTTGGATCCCTAAAAAGGAAAGAGGGAGAGTCTGTCTATGGCTTTTCTAAAATATTTAAAGCAATGTACAATAAGATTCCCAGTGATATAAAACCCACCGAAACCTCTGAAAAAAATACTTATGCCAGTTCCCTTGTCCCCGAGTTTTTCCTTCTACTGAGAGAAAGAAGATCAACCTCCTTAGTTCATATGCAAGATTCAACCTTGGAGGTGGAATCTAACATAGTGGCATCTGATAAAATCATAGGGAAATCTGATAGAGACAAGAGAAAAATAAAAACTGAAGCCTCAACCTCTGACTCCCATACTGTTCATCCTCAAGTAGATGAGCTTACCAAATTAGTAAAATCCCTTTCTAATGAGATAGAGAAGTTAAAATTGGGAGGAAAATATACCTACAAAAATACTCAAAACACTGATAATAGAGGTAACTTCAGGAGACCAAATAATGCTCCCCAAATCCAGAAACAGAGAGAGACATGATCAAAGGGTATAAACTCCTTTACAGAACAACCTGGTTGCTGATGAAGAAGGAGAAGAGGAAGAAGTTGATCCTGAGATTCATTTCTTAGGTGACACATCCCCATCCCCTCACTTGACTCAATCTGCTTATGGGCAATCCTTGATGGATATTCAAATAAATGAATTAAGTAAGGGAGAGAAAGAAAAAGAAATTCCTAATAGATATAATCTGATATCCAAGAAGAATGAAGAAAAAACTGATGCTCCTAATCAACTTGCCCAAAAAGAAAATTATACCAAGGATGTGATAGTTAGCAGTAAGGAAAAATATACTCAAAGTCCACAAGTTCTGGTCATAAATCCTACTCCTGAAACCAAAAAGATCTTGAAGTATTCTTCTTCCTTCAACTTTGAGAATGAGATCCAAAAAATCAAGATCCCTGTACCTTTTTTGGAATTGATAAAAAATGAAGAATTAAAAAAATATCTATCCAAAATGTTACATCCCGAAGCCTCTCCAAGTGCCACTGATTCAGCAAATATGCAAGATAAAAAACGAGCATTTATCTTGGGTCCATTGATAGAAGATAGATATGTTTCATCCCCTCCTTTCTATACATCACTGATTATTCATGATAAGGTGTTGCATAATTGTTTGATGGATTCAGGGGCATCCCACAATCTCATGCCAAAAACTGTTATGGATGAAATT
This sequence comes from Picea sitchensis, assembly GCA_010110895.2. NCBI lineage: Eukaryota > Viridiplantae > Streptophyta > Pinopsida > Pinales > Pinaceae > Picea > Picea sitchensis. Next base: position 142,670 of record SNQJ01S0036129.1, on the reverse strand, counting down.
GGGTTAAAAATCACAAAGACTTACCATGAATTATATTGTTTTGACTCCAGGAAAGTGAAGTGTCTTGTAGTCATTAAGGATCTGGTTGTGACTCTATTTCAGTTGCCCATGAAAATCGTAGTCATGGATATCGTGGTGGCTGATTTTCCCCCCAAGTTTGAAATTCTCTTGTCAAGGTCTTGGATAAAAAGACTTGGGGGAACCTTTCAGATGGATCTCTCATATGCTAATATTCCCATTTTTGAGGGGGAGCATAGAATACTTTCAATGAAAGATCAATTGTCTTACATCATTAGTTATGAAGCAAACCCCCCAAATAATCCTATTTTTTCTCATGATATTGAATTGGGATCTAGCATCTTGCAACTCACTGATACTCCTTAACCTCCTCTTGAAATCAGAAAACATTATGTTACTTTAGTGAGGAGTCTCCTCTAGCCACCTCTATTTGGAAGATGTTCTTTGATGGAGCCTCTTCTAAGGAAGGTGTTGGTGTTGGGGTGGTCTTTGTCTCACCAGCTCAAGAGACTATATCTTTGTCATACAAACTAGAATTTGAAACTACTAATAATGTGGCAGAGTATGAAGCTCTTGTCTTGGGATTGAGAGCTTCTAAAGACATGGGGATAGAAGAGTTATCAATATTTGGGGATGCTGAATTAATATTCCATCAGATTAAAAATCTTTATCAAATGAAGCACCCTAGGCTTAGATCTTACAAGAATGAAGTGTGGGACTTGGTGGACAGTTTTTTCTCATCTTTTAACATTTCATTTATTCCTAGAGAAGAGAATACCATGGCTAATTATTTGGCTATATCAACAAGTAATTTCAGAATCCCCTTACCACCTAAACCCAAGTATGATGTAGAAGTTAAGTACATGCCTTCTATACCAGACAATGTAAAATATTGGAAGGTGTTCGACGATGATCTAGAACTTAAAAAATTCCTTGAGACTGTTGATTATTTTTCTGCAGTACACATTAATCAGAATCATGATTCTGAAATTAATCCTCATGCTGATGTTTTCCTTAATAAAATTGTTAATCATCATATTATGCAGCTACCTAGCAACCACATTCCAAAAGGGATAGTTCCTTTGGAAAGATGATTTGTCGGAAATGATGTGGCAGTGAAGGGGAAAGTATCCACTGATGATGCTGACATAACTGAGTGCAATTTGAGCACAGAAAAGGATCCAAAATATGTCAAGTTGTCAAGCAGCCTATCAAGAGAGAAGAGAGAAAAATATACTGAGTTGTTAAAGGAATTTGCTGATGTATTCTCTTGGACTTATGAATATCTCAGAACTTATGACACCAACATTATAGAGCACAAAATCCCATTAAAGGATGAGACCAAACCCTTCAGGAACAATTTGAGACAAATCAATCCTATGTTGCTACCTGTCATGGAAAATGAGGTTAAAAATATTTTATATGCTAAAATTATTATTCCTTTGAGGTATTCTGAATGGGTAGCCAACTTGGTTCTGGTGAGAAAAAATAATGAGGAAATCAAACTTTGTGTTGATTTCCAGAATCTGAATAGAAGTTCTAAAAAAGGATAATTACCCTTTCCCATGATGGAGCACATATTACAAAGGGTGACAGGTGCGGCTAAGATGTCCATGATTGATGGTTTTTCTGGTTATAATAAGATTTTTGTTTTACCAGAAGATAGAGAGAAGACTGCCTTCACCACTCCTTGGGGTACGTTTATGTACGCCAAGATGCCCTTTGGTTTGATGAATGCAGGGGTGAACTTTCAGCGAGCTATGGACATAGAATTGATAGGAGAGAAGGACAAGTTTTTTTTTATCTATTTAGATGACATAACGATGTTCTCTAAATCTGATAAAGAACACTATGATCATTTAAAAAAGGTCTTCTTGAAATGCAGAAAATTTGGTCTCTCTTTGTATCCAAAAAAATCGTTGTTTTCCATGGAGGGAAAATTATTGGGGCCTATTGTGTCAGATGAAGGGGTAAGGATTTATTCCAGCAGGGTTGAATCTATCGAAACCTTGTCACTTCCTAGATCCAAAAAGGAGGTTCAAACGTTTTTGGGAAAAAATAATTTTTTGAGAAGGTTTGTGTCAAATTTTGCTGAGTTAGTCAAGTATATCACAACCATGTTGAGGAAAGGTAATGAAATCAAATGGACTGTCGAGTCCCATAATTATTTTGATCAGATAAATAAAGCCTTGACTGAAGCCCCGGTCCTTATTATCCCACACTACCCCAAGGATTTTCTTAATTTTTCTTTCGCTTCATTTGATACAATAGCAACTGTTTTATTGTAGAAGAACGTTGAAGGTTTAGAGCAGCCCATTTCTTTTTTCAGCAGGGCATTGAGAGATGCTGAATTAAAATATGATATCATGGATAAGAAAGACTATGCATTGGTTAAATCTCTCAAGTCTTTTAGAGTTTATGTGCTACATTCAAGAGTCATTGCTTATGTCCCATCAACTTCTGTAAAGGAGATTTTTATTCAGTGAGATATAGACGGAAAAAGGAGCAAGTGGATTGCTAAAATCCTTGAATTTGATATTGCTATTAATCCTACCAAATTGGTTAAATTCCAGGGTTTATCCAAGATGTGCCTAGAGAACCTATTAGCCACTAAGTTTTTCAACTTTATGCAATCTTAGTTTTTTTCCTTTGTGCCTAGAGAACCTATTAGCCACTAGGGAATCCCCTCTAAAGGGGTATTTCTTTATTATGCTATATATTTTTATATTCAGCCAATAGGGCTGCAGAAACCCTAACTTTCTTTCACTTATAACTTTCATTTCAACCATCAGAACCAACTAATAGTTTGACACTTTATTCTACTTTGTTTAACACAATTTTTGGGTGGATTCTTTGCGAGTTTTGGTGGTTGAATTTACTGCTGTAATAAATTGTTTGTTACAACCATTAGGCTGATTTATATTTCTGCATAAATTGTTTACACCATCCTTACCTTTTATGCTAGTATCTTGGTCTTTGAATTTTGAGTTTCACTAGTGTTTAACTAGTTTATCTCTTTCATATTTTACTTGATTTATAGAAATTATTTAACAAATTATTGTGCCATTTAATTGCTGATATATATTGTTACTAAATAATGGAATTAGGGACAACAATCTTAACTTTCTTTTCCACTTGATATCGTGCATTGTATACTTGGTTTTCCTTGTGTCTCGGGTAGGTACTATCTCTTTGTTGGTCACTGAAGGATTTGGAAACCTCAAGAAACCCTCAAGAATCATCACCAAATTCCCTTTTCCATATATAAACTTGACCTGGGGCACCCGTTCATACATCAAATTTTTTGTTTCAATCCCCCCTAGGGTCATCGAGATCCCTCCCTTGAGGTGACCACCTCACCTATAAAGTGATGGGAGCACCTGCCTAAGATGATAGTGGGTAGGTGCTCTCTAAGTTGTCTCAATTTTGGTGGTTGGCTTGGGATTTTCCCATCCTACAACTTGTGTGATAACATATCCTTAATTCAATTTTTTTCCTATGAGATAATGCCTCAACATCTTCAATACATGAATTATGGAAGCAAGCTCCAAATCACGTGTGGCATAATTGTTCTCATGTTATTTAATATTTCTAAGCTCATAACTAATGACATGTCCATTTTGACTGAGCACTCCACTAAGTCCTTCCTTGCATGCATCTATACATACCACAAAATTCTCATTTGGGTCAACAATATTTAAAATAGGTGCACTAGTAAGTAGTTCTTTCAACCAATTAAAATTCTCTTCACACTTTGTTTTCCATTCAAATTTAATTCCCTTCTTTTGTAAAGAAGTGATGGGATGAGAAATTTTAGATAATCCTTCTATAAATATCCTATATTATCTAACTAATCCCATGAAGGACCCAAATTATGAAACATTCCTGGGTGTTGGCCATCCTCTAATGGCTTCAATATTCTCTGGATCTACTACTATACATTCTTCTGAAGTAATGTTCCCCAAATAATGGATCTATTCTTGGTAAAAAGAACACTTGATTAGCTTGGCATACAATTGATGTTCCCTTAGAACTTGAAGCATCAACCTCAAGTGATGTTCATGCTCTTCCTCGAGCTTATAATAGATAAGTATGTCATCCAAGAACATAATGAAAAACTTCTGTAGATAATTTCTGAATAATTCACGGATGATTTTAGGGGCTAAATTTCGCTCATGGGCTAATTTTCCATGGTTTTTCCCAAAAAAAGATTTTTTATTCTAAAAATGTTTCGCCCAAATTCTATAGGATAAAATTATTTTACCTTAAAAATCACAAAAAATTTATACAAACTATATGAAATCCTTAGAAATTTTAATATTTTTACTAAAATAACACCAAACACTTATAGTTGTCATATGAGGGATTAGTAAGATTCACCAAAGTTTCTACATTTTAAAATAAATTTCCATCCTTAAAATCATCCATGCAGTGAATATTCCATTCATTAAACACATAAATATAGTTGGTGCATTGGTCAATCCAAATGACAACTCTACAAATTCATAATTTCCATATCTAGTTCTAAAGGATGTCTTACTGTTGTATTCTTCCTTGATTCTTACGTGCTAGTATTCTGATCTCAAGTCTAGTTTTGAAAATACCTTTTCTCCTCTTAGATGATCAAAGAGGTCATCAATTCTGGGTAGATATTATTTTTTCTTCACGGTGGAATTATTCAGTTGTCTAAAGTCAATACATAGCCTCAATGTTCCATCCTTCTTTTTGACAAAAGGTATCGGTTCTCCCCAAGGTAAACCACTTGGGCATATGTACCCTTTATTTAACAATTATTCCAGTTGCATTTGTAATTCCTTTAATTCTAGTGTACTCTATGTTAGGATTATTTGATAATGGGGAAGATCCTGGTACTAAATCAATAGAGAAATCTATCTCCCTCTTTGGTGGTAATCCTGGTATTTTTTAGAATGCATCTTCAAACTCTTGCAATAATAAAAAATATTCAAGGCTTGGCCCTTTTGTCTTTTCTGGTTCCTCCACATGAGCTGCATACAATTGACATCCTTTCCTAAAACATCTCTCTAGCTCTAAGGCTAAAATATACCTTAAAGAAATGGGTCTTGGAATTCCTTTCACAATGATATGTTTTCCTTCTTCATCAAGACATGTAAATGTCTTGTTATGATAGTCTAAGACAACATGATGCTTGTCCAACCAATCCATTCTAATTAGGATATCATAAGATCCGAATGAGAAAATATTCAAGTTAGCAACTGTATTTACTCCATTCATATTTATTGGATAACCTCTGACTATCTCATCGATCCGTCTTTTGGTTCCAGTGGCTAGTTGAACCAAACTTGATATTTCAAGATTAATTTTCTCCAAATGTAAATTTTCGATTATTTTAGGATCAATGCAATATTGTCTTTCTCATGAATCGATTAAAATAACAACAATTTGATTAATGATATTACCTTCCACTTAAATCATATGGGTTTTGTGTTTTACTTGTCGATCTTATAAGGCTACATATAATCTTGGAATATTTCTTCCCATGTCTTCTATTTCAGTTTCCTCTTGGATGTTGTGCATGGTTTTAATTTTTTCTTATCTATGAGGGAAATCCATGTAAAATTGATCTTATTTGAATCCCGAACACTTGATTGGTGGTCTTCCCCTTTTCCCCAAGGATTCTTCCCTCTTGGATTCATCCTTAGCAGACTGATATTGTTGATTTTTATGAGGGTTGTTTTTGTTGAAAGGAGGATTGGATTCCTTCCTTCTATGATCAAATTTCTCTTTCTTCTTATCCTTCCAATATTTCTACAAGGATTCTCTACCCTTGCCTTTCTCATATAGGTACTTATCCTTCCTAATGGTCTCTATCAAAGTTCTAGGTTCATCATATTGAATTTGTTCTTTATAAAATGATGGCAATCCACTCAAAAACCTTTGTATCTTCACATTCTCATCCTTGATAAAACCCACATAATTCATCAATCCCAATAATTTATTTTCATATTCTCCCATGGTAATGCTTCCCAATTTGAGTTCAAATAAATCTTCCATCTTCTTGTCATAGAATTTCTTTGAAATATACTCCTTCTGAAAATATCTCTTGAACTACTTCCAAGTGATCCCACTCTCATTAATGTGTTCAATTTGCTTCAATTTATCCCACCACATAACAAATTTTCCATGCAAATAGTATGTGGCAATTTGGCTTCTAGGTTAGATGAGTTATTGTGCAACTAAAAATACTTCTTGAATCCAAGCAACCATGATTCAACATCATCTCCCCTTTCTCTTTCACCATAAAATGATGGTGGTTTAATATTTCTCATTTGTTGGCATGCAGTGGGAAGTCTCGGGGCTAAAAAATAATAAACCAACAAAACCCTTATACATTGGCCCTTTCGACATCACCTGCAAGCAAGTGAAGGCTCACTTGAGGCATCTAGATGGGCTACATGATTAAAGTTTCTGCAATGATGAGGGGAAGTGAGGTATTCACCATTACCATACTATGCATTTTCCATTCATCTATTGTGTGTGTGGTTTCCATTACTTAACCTATAATTATCATGCAATATGCCCTGTGTGTGACATTAATCCACTTACAATTTCACTCATTCATCATTAACTTAAGTGCATAGGATCCTAAAATGATATATCAGTGACATATTCAATTACTAAAAAAAATCCATTATTTCAAAGTAACCACAAAATAATAAACATATCTATACTAACCATCAATCACATTCGTTAGAAACATAACACACATAAGAAACACATCAAGACACAAGGTTTTAACGTGGTTCACCCCAAACTGGGATATGCCAACAATGACTAGCTTCTTATTCATTCATTCACAATCTCCATTACATTCATGCACATTAGCTCATACAATTATTTTCAATAGAAACCTAAACTTACGCTAGTCATTCTATGCTGCAGTGCACACATACTTCTCTATTGATCTTTAACTCGGCTCATACTCAACAAGTCAACTAAAATAGTCAATAATATGAGCCACTATAAAACTCTTCACACTCAAGGTTACCTTTTTCCCAAAACCCATCACATATTTATGGTATTCTATTAGGGATAATCCTATTACAACATGGTTACAAAGTGGAGAAAATGCCCCAAAAATTCCTAACCAACTCTCGTTTATTGTGCACTAACTCCTTATAATACACTAGCTACTTTTCGCATGCGCTGGTCCTTTACCAAAATTTTTCATGATTCTCTTCTGTGTGATTCCCAAAACTTGTCCAAAATATCCTTCTCTAATAGGAACCCAAGATTCACATGTGGCTCGTCCCAAGCCACTTATTCCTATTGTTTCTCTCCCTTCATTGCAGGCTTGGTCGCCAAGAAGTTATTAAATGTTTGTTTAGTAGTGGATACCGTCCCCTTCACATGTTCTTCTTTATTTACTAACTCTTCTACTACCTACATTGTTATCATGCCCTATATCATCTCATTAGTCTCTCGGGTGGCTTGTTTCACCACTCCTTGTGCAACTGTGATCTCTTCTACTACCTTGTATGCCTCTTCTTGTAAAAAACCATCTTTCGCACAAAGCCTACTTCTTTGCTCTCATCTCATTCATTTAAGAGTATATATATATATATTTTTCCATTGTTGTTATCGTTTATTCTGGTGGCAAGATGCTCATTGTCTCCTTAAACTTCTATGATTTCTCCTGTGCAACTTGAATATTCTACCCAATTGCTTGTAACTCAACATCTTTTGTCAATTGAGTCGAGAATTTTGTTCTTTATTCACAAATTTTGGCGCACTCTACTTCTAAACTATTTATATTCTCAACAGTTGCATTCACCATATTCTCCCTTTGTTCTCTCTCCTCAGGTGGAGTACCTGGTATTGCATGTGCTTCCAATTCTATAATCTTTGAGCAGAAGCCTTGAATAAATTCACCGATCTTTGACACCTTCTCTTCTATTGGAGTATCTACCTCCATTGGTACTTATGGAAGTTCCTTGTACACTTTCTTGAATTCCTACTACATATTTTCTTCCTTCTGTGGAGCCTCATCCCTTTCCATGGTTACTTTGTTGTAGTCAACATGCAAAGCTATGTTCTCTTTCATGAACTTAAACAACTCATTAGAGGTCTTTTTTGCGTGTAGGTTGAGTTCTTTCATAATGATGACCTACAATCCTTGTAACATCTCTATTGACAACTTTGATAAATATAATTCAATGTGACTTAGGGCTTGTTCCTGCTCCTACATATTGGTTGATGTGAATTCTATCGCCTCTGGTTCTATCTATACCATCATGTTCTCTCCTACTACTTCTAATGACTGAGAGACTGTTGACCTCACTTCTGCAATCCATGTTGTGCTTTCTATCTATGCATATTCTACCTGTCATGTTGGTGCGATCCTTATTTTTTCTAACATCTAGCGCAACTCAACCATCTTCTTTTGCATCTTTGTGTTCATATCCTCTTGTTGTTTTGTCACGCGTTGAAATGCATCATCCATAAATCCTTAACCTAATCACCAATATTTTCCATATCTTCCTCTGTAAGTGCTTGTGTATTCGATTCCTTCACACCCTCCCTCTTCTTTCTCTATGGCACAGATTTTACTTCATCGATATCTTTCCTCTTATCCCTTAGGCATTGTAGGCTCTTCCCTTTTTAATTTCTTGGCCCTTATTCTTCTTCTCCTCTTTATATTTCTTCGTTTTGTAGTTGTTGCGTCTGTGTTTTCTCAGTCTCTGTCGATGGGATTTTCCAATCTGTGTCCTAGTCTTCCATTATCATTCCTAGTTCTTCCTCCATTATCCTGTACTTCATGGCCAACCATTATTCTCTTGGATCCTTATGTGCTTTAATGTAGAGAAGGTGGCGATCTATCTTGTACTTCATAATTAACTTATATTCTTCTAATATCTATCAATGTATCCTCGGTGTGTCCTGAATACACTGCCTAATGGTCTCCTGGTAAATATAAAAAAGTAATATTATTATCTAACTATCGCTCCTTATGTGTAGTATGCCAAAAGTTATGATATCTCGCGACCAAGCATGCCTTATATTTTTCTCCCAAAAATTGTGCATCATCTGGCTCCCTCCATGATGCTAATGCAATTAAAATTAATAACCACGTGTAGTGAAATTCAGTGCATTTATTTTGTGCCTCTTAACAATCGATCAAGAATTGGTTGAGCAAAAACGTCTCCTAGATCATCTGCATGTCCTATATTATTGTCGCTAGTAATTGGTCCTTTTGAAACTTCCTTAACAACTTAGAGGCCAATACATGCATTACAAATATCACGGTAGGGTCACATTTACTCATTACATCCAAACTATGTTTTCCTCTATGCATATAAAACTTCTCTTTCATTCTCTATGATAAATCCTTCTCATTAATTTTTTCTGAAGATAACAATGAGGGGTCCTCCCCTTGTGATGGTAGTCTAGTAATGTGCACAATCAAATCTGTGTCAAGGGAGACCGACCTATCAATCCATAAGTAACCTCCGTGTACACAACTCAACAACATCTTCACACAAGAGTTTATTTCTGCACTCCTTTCCAAAATGTGGTATGTAGAATAAATTCAGGATTCCAGCTTTCTACAACCTTGTTACCCATGTTTGTGGCTCTATCATGATCATTTGTGTTTATGCATTGATGTATTTATTCAAATAATTGCTTAGAGCTAGCTTTGAGAATTTCTTCTCGTCTGTAATATCATGGTCTTCATACTTTAAATTGGGTACCAAACCTAACATATCTTGCTACATGATCACTCCAGGTAGGATTTGTTTCTCCACAAGCAGGTACTTAGCATCTTTTGACAAACCGACTTTCTTCGTTGTATCCTTCCTTGGTGGTATGCAATATCGTGGAAATATCGTCTTTGATGAGGATTCCCTCGAGGTTTCTTTAACTACAAGTACTATTGTTGGGTGACTTCAATGTTTCCTTAGTGTTGATGCTGATGCCATTGTTGTCTTGGGTGGTGCCATCTTTCTCTTTAACAGTCTCCCTGTGACTAACACCTGCAACTATGCAACACTCTCTCGAATCTACAACTCTCTCTAGCTTTATTCTCTATTCAAATTGTAATCGACTATAACCTTTCCTCATCGACCCTTATATTTATTTTATAACCCATCGATAGCGGTTATATTATCTTCTCCCCTAAACTTGTCATTCAATCCACTAGTTAATTTCATTCAACACATGTCTTAAAGATGTATTAACACTAAATCTTCTGGCCTATCTGGGGTTAGATATGTCACTCTATTACAATATTCATAATACTTTCCATTTATTACTACATGTCTCCTCCATTTTCAAATGATATTTCTTCATAAATTATTTTTCCCATCATGTTTCCTATTTAATGCTCTTAACTGTTATCTTCACGATCACCTATCTTTGCGCGATCTTCTCTCTCTATGCAATCTCCTCTTGTCACAACTTTCTTCCTTCGTATATGTACCCTGCTGCCTACAAAATTTTCCTACTTATCCTATTTACTTGCTAATATTAATTCCTTTGAACAATGATTCACTCTTCAACTTTCTACTTCTTCCATGAACCATTTTTGTCTTTTTCCCCTTTGTTTACTTTGTCTTTCATTTTTTTCCTTTTGTTTCTTTAATTTTCTATCTACACTATAATATACTATGGTACACATTTTGCGTAGGTCGGACTAGTGCATGGAAGAACAACTATCCCTATATAGTTTCAACCAACTATTGCTAATCAGTCCTTCCATAAATTCTCCATTGAGTTTTTCCAACTGAACAACACCTTCGTTTATCACATATATGATCACATATGGGCCTAATCAATGCCTTTGGAACTTCCCTGGGTGCTGCAGAAACTTGTTGTCATAAAGGAACACTAAGTCTCCTGTTGAAATTTTCTTTTGTTTTATATGTATTTCATACAAATCTTTCTCACATGATTTCTGTACTTGTTGATGGAAACATGTAACAAAATGATCTTCTTCTAATTCCATTAGTTTTGATAGTCTCTTTTCCACTACGCCAAAATATTTAAGCTCCGCCATCACAACAATTTGCATACTTAGTACTATGAATTCCATCAACATAATAAATTCTTATCCATACATCAACCTAAATGGAGTTTGTCCTATCAAATTCTTACTTTTGGTCCTACATGTCCATAAAAATACTGGAATCTTCAAGTCCCATTCATACTAACTTATGTTTCAAACCTTTGTCAGCGCATGTTCCAAGATCTTATTGAAAGCTTCTACTATATCATTTGCTTGAGGATGGTATGGTGTTACAAACTTTAGATGATGGATATGGAACTCCTCTGTTAATGTTGCAATCATCCTATTCAAAAATTGAGTTCCCTGATCACTCATAAGTAGTCTTAGGAAACCAAAACTTGTGACTACATTTTCGAAAACAAATCGTGCAATTTTCTCCACGTTGAAGTATTTGACTAGATTTGCCTCGGCCCATCTGGTTAAGTAGTTTATCACAATAATTATGTATCTATCTCCTTCCCGCTTAGCTGATCGATTAACCAACCCAACAAAGTCCACTTATCATTTTTCAAATGCTTGTAGCATCACTTGTTGAACTAAGGGAATTTCACCTCTCCTAGAATTCTTCCCAAGTCTCTAACAAACATCGCAACTCTGATAGAATTAATTAGCATCTCTATGCAGGGTAGGCCACCATAATCCTACACACAAAATATTTTGATCTGTTTCCTTTCCTACATAGTGACCTCTTGCAACCCATTCATGTGCCTATGATAGTACCATATTTCTTTCATGTTCCAACACACAATGTTGCAAAATGCCATCGACGCCTAACTTGTATATATTTCCTTCTATCAGCCAATAGTCTTCTGCCTTCACTACTAGTTGCTTCTTCTGTGCCATTGTGAAGTCTGATGGGGATACTCACGTGCTAAAAAAATAAACTATGTCTGCAAAATATTCATCCACCATATGAATTACGAATAAGTGTTCATCTCATAAAATGTCATCCAAGTTCCCTGCATATTCATCTGACAGTACGTGCGATAAATGATCTAATCCTGAGTTAAAATTTTCTGGGTTCATGATCAGCTTAAATTCATATTACTGGAACAACAAAATCCAACTGCATATTCTTCCCCCCAACACTGGCTTGTTAACCAGGTATCTCAACACAAAATGGTTTGTATACATTTTGAAATGAGATCCAAGTAGTTAATGTCTAAATTTATGAAAGGCATACACCATCACCAAACCTTCTCATTCTATCATAGTATAATTATTCTCTATATATGATAAATTCTTGCTGGAAAATGCAATAGGATGGTATAACTCTCCTTCACCTAGTTGTGCCAAAATTGTTGCTAATGGTATAGATGAGGCATCCACATGAACATGAAATTCTTTGCTCCAGTAAGGAAAAACTAAAATCATCCTGATGACCATCTTTTGTTTCAATGTATCCAAACTCTTCTAAAATTGTTCATTCCACTGATACTTAACTTCCTTCTTTTGCAAATTCTCCATAGGGGTTGTGATTTGTGCATATCCTTTGATACAAAATTTATAATATCCTGTATGACCCAGTCTAGAATTCAACTGTCGCACACAATTTGGTGGTGGTAGATCAACAATCACAACTATCTTTGCAGGGTCCATTAAAATTCCCTATTTACACACCACATGGCCCAACAAAATTCCAAAAGGTGCACAAAAAATGCATCTTTTCAGATTCAATGAGATCTGGTATTGCATACACTTATCCAACATTAAGTGCAAAAGTTCAACATGATCTTCTAATAGACCCAATATTGTCCAATAATCTAAGTACACTTATAAGAACTTGTGAATGAACTCTTTGAAAGCTACAACAACTACTCTAGAAAATATCACTTGTGCATTCTTCAACCCAAACGACATAACTATGTACTAGTAAAAACCCCATTCTATCACAAAGTTCATCTTATATCGGTCTTCTTGTGCAATATTGATCGGGTGGTATCCTAAGAATCCATTCGTAAATGAATAAGCCTCTTGACCCCCTACATTCTCTAATAATTTATCTGTAAAAGGCATAGGAAATGGGTTGTGTAAACATGCATCCTTCAACTTTCTCATATCTACAAATATCCTGATTCCTCCCATTTTTTTTCTTGAACCACCATTGGTCCGATCCACTCTGATTCTTCAACAGTTTCTATAATTCCATCCTATAACATTTTTTCTGTCTCTTCTTTTACCTTCTAGTTATATTTCAGATTCATTCTATAGGGTCTCTGCTTCATAGGCTTGACATCTGGTTTTAGTGGAATATTCATTTCTCCTAATTCTCTAGTGATTCCTTTCATCTCTAAGAATTTCATTGGAAACAAATCTTGGTACTCGAGAAGTAAGTCAACAATATTCTCAACTATTTCCTCACTCCAGTAGTCTCCTATGTGCACAAACTTAGTCTTATATTATGTACCAATGTTCACTTTGCATGTTCTTAGGGTATTTTCATATATGGCGACTCAAGCTCTGGTCCTTATAGTACGCGCTCCCCTTCAGTTTATAGTATCTGAAAATTCCTTGGGTCTTCATCCTCTTGGTTTTCTTCAACAACATTATAACAGTGCAAGACTTCTTCAAATGTCACAATAAATCTAGGTGCACTATACAAAGGTATTGATCCCAACAAATCCTCTGATGCAAATATATTATTCTTGATAACATGCAAGGCTTATTCAATCAAAGGATATTGATTTTCAAAACTTAATGTTACCTTGAAGTTCTTGTTCAAATCTTCTCAATCCATTGTTTCTCTGCACACTTCTAGTTCTATGTACCGATTCTTCAAAATAATGTCTAGAGTATGCACAAATAAATCTGTCCATTTTTGTTGATGTATTGATCTCCACTACATAGTACACTTCATAACATGATCTTCTGGAAAACTTAGTAGGCTATACTTCAACATGATACTTTCATTCTTTGTCCCAAATTTCACTTATAATAACCTTTTACATTGTTTCCAATCTCTTATGCCATCTTTGTGCGCAACCCACCATCTTGCTGAAGTCACTTTCAATGTGACATATAAGGAAAATATTCTTTTCTGATCTATAATCTACCTTTAAAACTCATTGATAAAAAAATTCTAGGTATTAAGCCATTATATCTTGGAGTTTCTACTGTTTTGGTTCCAATCCATCTTAATGCGCGGGTATTTCGAGCACACTTTATTGTCGATAATTCATGCAATATTTGTTTCCAATTCTCTAGATCTTGTTCTAAGTCAGAAGAACATGAATTAATACTCCTCTAACTGAGTACACCATTAGTTGTAGGATTCACATAATCATCCATCCACGCAGTCATATTATACATATTATCAAACTCTTTTCACTTTGTTGGTTCTACATATATTCTTCCTTCAATGGGGTCTAACGACGTAGTAACCTTCAAGTCTTCTACTTTGAATACCATCTGTCTCTTCTTTAGTTCAATGATTGTTTGATTATCAAATTCCCAATCAAGTCCCAAGAGTGATGGATACGGTGTACTTCCATCTACTATTTCGATCAGATTGAAGTCTGTTACACTACATACTCCGTCAATATTGACACTTACCCCTGTTAACCTTTCAATTGGAACAATTTTATGTTGGTTCACTAATCTCAACTAGACATGAGACCAAATCATCTTTAGTTAGCCCATCATCTGCCAAGTCTATCTCGGGATAACATTTACATTGGAACCTAAATCTAGAATTATTTTTTCCATTTCATAAGATACTATCTGCGCATTAATCCTCAAATCCCTATTTGTTCACTTCTTACTATTCACATGGTTATCTTTTCTGTGTACGACATGTTTCTCTTTTTCTTGGGCACAATGGTCAATCATTATACACATACTACTCAACCGAGATTCAACTTTCATTAATTCTAAAAAAAATCTTAAGAAACTTTGCAAAGTGCTTACCTTTTTAGCTTGCTTCTCTGAATGGTCATAGACTAGAGGCATATTAAATAATGGTGGTCTATTATACAACGGTGACACAATCGAAGTTGATGCGTGTCAGTCTTCTCCCATCAATTGTTTTCTTGCTTGTTGGTAGGTCTCTTTCTCTTTCCTCAGATCAAACAATGATAATGGATCCTCTTCTTTTCTTAACCATTGGTGAATTCGTTTCCCTTGATCCATCACATATGATTCGTATTTCATTCCTCCACACGTAACTACCACTATCTTAGGTTGTTCATAACACACCTATGTTCTGGTTCTGTTTCTAGTGTTGGTTATGATTCCCTCTTTCCTACCATTTTTTATATCAGTTGAGGAAAATCCTCCATCTCATGGTCCATTGCTATCCAGTACGTGCATTTCGTGCAAGGATTCATGCAATCGCATGCTAAATATCTGGGTTGATTACAATTGTAACATATAATAGGTCCTCTTCCATGACCAAAGCCTCATCTTCCTTTGCCTCTGAAGCCTCCTCTGCCTCCTTGATTATAACCCCCTCCAGGAGTATTAAACTGGGGGGATCCTCCTTCTGCTTCTTCACATTGGACTCTATAGTAATATGCAATGCATTCTCTCATCATGTCCAACATGTGGAAATCCTTCTCATTGTGTCCTACTAACTTACAAAAGTTGCAAAACAAGTTCCTCGCAGTGCTCTGATATTTCTACATCAATGAATTATTATGAGGATGGTGACCCACCATCTTGCAAATTTCACACCATAACCCTAATGGATTAAGAGATCCTATATTCAAGTATTGCTGGAATGATGGACACTCATCTTTATGATAGCCTTCTTTTTAACAAGTGATACACTAGAATCCCTCACACTTTTCTTTTCCTTTTGTAATTTCTTGTAGCTTAATAGTCAGTGCATCCGATTTTCACTAGACTTGAGCCATCCCCACATTATTCTATCCTACAGGGGACACTTCTAATTTCATTACAATTTCCAGAGATTCCGACCACGTTGAAATATTCTACAGTGTCAAAGGGCAGCGTATATGTGGCAATAAACCTTCAATAAACCATTCTTTGTGTTGTTCATCCATAATCTAAAATGTTAATCGATATTTCAATATCTTAAACCTTTGTTCATAGTCCCATACTGAATCATTTACTTTCTGTTTAATTTCCTTCATCTCTGTAATACACTGAGACTAAGACTCGGGCTTATGGAATTATTTTAGTAAATATTGTCTTACCTCTGTCAATGTTCTCGTCTGACCCACCGGTATAGTATTATGATATTTCGTATACCATAATAGTGGGTGATCTTTGAAAGTTGTTTCCATTTTCACAATCTTCACATCGTCGTCCTGGATGTTCTCCACAGTCCATATCGTGTCGCAAATGAACATATGTTATTATATATCCTTTGAACCATCCCATTTATATATAGGCATCCTTAAGGTGGGATCTACCCCCTCCATTTTGTTCTACGCAATGTTATTTCCATATGCCACTAACTGATTCTAACTCGATGTACTACTTACACTACCTTGATTACTTCCACTACTATTTTTACTTCCTCCACTAACTACAACTAAAAAATATTTTGATCTTACCCCAGTTCTTCGTGACACACATGGCGTCATGGGTTCAACATAGAGTTTGATCTAAGGGGGATCCTCTTCTATTGGAATAAGCTAAAAAATAGTTTCTTCTATGCCTAGACTCCCTTTGATATGGAATATTGCAATAGTTTATCTTTCCTCGCTCTCATTATGCTGCCCTTATCTCTCAACCACAATCCTCTTCTTATTCGATCTGAATCTCTTACTGTTGCACAATATTCCAAGATCTTCATTTGTCACACAATATTATTCACTTGACATCCTCAACCCATCCATTCCTCATTCCTTCTTTTCATCCCTTTCTACACTTTTCCCCCAGATCCTCTATGTGCACGAAGGTGATTAGAAATCATATTCCATTGTCAACACTCCTTTGTTGCACAAAAACATCTTAATCCATGTATATGTTGTTTTTAGGTATCTTCCACGCATTCCCTTAAATAAATCTCTTTCAACAACACTGTATGATTGAGTACAATCTATGGAAAATTTAGTAACATAACCTCTGAGTACACTATCCAACCAACAGTCAACTGCGTGTGATTTCTTATTACTTACTGCATTAACTTGTCATATTAATTCATGAGTTCAATTCCTTGGAACCGTAGTCTCATATATTCTAAAATTTTCAATAAATCTCTAGATCCACTCCACTAACACATTCAGAAAGTCAACAAAGAAAATTTCATGTAAATATGTAAAAGCATACCTTTGTAACCATTCTTCTACACTAATTCATGGATTGTAATTATGATCTACTTCAAACTCGATATCCTTAGTATTCTATCATTCTTCGATATCCTCCTTAGTGGGCCTCCACATCCCCCTCATTCGCAGATCCCAGTCCCAAAAACAAAACCATTTGTTGGTGCGTAGTGGGAAGACCCAGGGTTAAAAAATAATAAACCAACAAAACCGTTACACAATGTCCCTTTTGGCATCACCTGCAAGTAAGTGAAGTATCACCTGAGGCATCTAAATGGGTTTTAGGAACCATGTTTATGCAGTGATGAGGGGGAGTGAGGTATTCAACATAACCATACTATGCATTGTCCATTCAACTACTGTGTGTGAAATTTCAATTACTTAGCCTTTAATTATCATGCAATATACCTTATGCATGACATTACTCCACTTAAAACTTCTCTCATTCATCATTAACTTAAGTGTACAATATCATAACAACATATATCATTGGCATATTCATAATACTAAACATTCACCATCATTGCACAGTAACCAAAAAAGAGTAAACAAATCTATACTAACCATCCATCATCTCCATCAAAAACATAACACACATAATCAACACATCAAGACACAAGGTTTTAACATGGTTCACTCCAAACTGAGTTATGTACACAACGACTAGTTTCTTATTAATTCATTCATAATATCCATTACATTCATGTGCACTGCGCTCATACAATGATCTTTAGTAAAAAACTAAACCTTCCCTATCCATTCTATGCTGAAACGCACACATACTTCTCTATTGATATTCAACTCAACTCATACTCGACAACTCAACCAAAACAATCAATCATATAAACCACTAGACAACTCTTCACAATCAAGGTTACCTTCTACCCAAAACCGATTACATATTTATAGTTTTCTATTAGGGCTAAGGCCATTACAACATGGTTACAAAGTGGACAAAATGTCCCAAAACATCCTAACTAACTCCATTTTCTTGAGCACCGAATCCTAATAATGTGCTAGCTTATTTCCGTGTGCACTGCTCCTTTACCAAAAATTCACGCGATTCGCTTCTACGTGATTCCCAAAACTTATCCAAAATAGTCGTCTCCAACATCATCTCTCATTAAAAACTTTCCAATTCATGTCTTCTTCTTTGGTGTCTAATACGAGACACTTTTCGACTACTTATGGAGTCTTCAGATGCATACAATTTCCTTGTTTAATAAGGAGTTAAGTGTTTTCTATTATTTCCTCTAGAACCTCTTGAATGACTAGTTCTTTGTAGTTATCACTTCCTTCATGATATCTTCCTTCTTCCTTCTGCCTTGAGTATGATCCATTCTTTGCTTTCCTATGAAACTTGTTTAGTATTTTCATCATTTGAGCATTTATTTGATTATTTTCTCTCATCATCTTATCATTGTATTATTTGGAACTTTGCACTTCTATTATCAAGCTTCTCATAGTCTCTATTAATGATTTAGGTCCCCACTGCTCCTGTGCCCATTCAATTATGTATATGCATTAGCAACATTGATATTTTGAACTTTGGATTCTGTCTCATGAATGAAGGATCCATCTCCTTCCTCCATGTCCCAAATATGGATTCTTATCTTGAACTTATATGTTTGTATCCCCTAGTTCTGCAAAATGTACAAGCAACCATTTTGTTAGAATTATGCATATTATAGAAATTTTGTTAATTAATACTACATGTCCTTTTTCTTCTCAATTCATAAAGAATTATATCACAAATATCCCAATTATTTAAATTATATGTTATTCTCCTATGAATCATCTTTCCAATGGCTATACTCATGTCTCATTCTGAGTTCAGAGTGAAAAGTTACAACATTCATAAGTTTTAATTTCCACTCACTTACTATTACATAAATATCTTTATTACTTTATGAGAAATATTTATTACCCGATTCAAAATTATATGTTTATATATGTCTTATCCTCCTCAATACCTTTCCAACTTCTATTTTTTTTCTCAAATCTGATCTCCGAACTAAAAGTTATGGTCTTGGAGAATTTTATACTATTTTCCCAATTTATCCATGTATGCTACAAGTGTCTTATTTATCTTCTTGCACATTTTCACTTATCTAGATCCTAAATATGGCTACATGGATATATTCTATGGCTCATTATATTTCCATATATTACCATGTGCATCAAATGGACTGTTGAGCAAGGAGTTATGCCCTCTGGAAGTAGACTAGTGCTGAAATTTTACCTTAATTGTTTTGGTTGTAGCTTTCTCATACAAGATTTTTTTTGTTCTTAGAGTAGCTCATTGGATAGATATATCCGAGGTCTTTTATTTAAGTTGCAAAAACATATTTCACCTTGGTAAACTCTATTCTCTTGGGTTTTTATTTCCTAAAAACATCATTTAGGGCCTCAAAATCACCCTGCATAGTTTATGACCCTAAAAGAAAATGAAAAAAAATCATAGAATTTTGACTGTTTTATGAGGTAACATCCTTTTAAATATGAGTCGTCGATATAAAATTGGGTTGAATATAATTTTTTGATATTCTAATCCTTTTTAAACCCTGGGGATTAATTTCCACTGTTGATCGACAATTTAAGACAATCTAGAGTACCATTGATTTATGACACTACATCAGTGATCAACGATAGATGATTCTCTTTGAAAAACCAAACTTTCCCACTGATCTCCCTGATTCCCTATCATTGGCCATCTACTTTGTTTTCTTCACAAACCAAAATTTTCCCATGAATCTCATTGATGCTCGATCATCAACAGTCAACCATTGGTGAATTCCTTTGATGACTAACTTAGTTGCAATTTTGCTAGAACCTCGACCATTGGTTGTTGGAAATATATTCACTGACATGGAAACTATGTTGATGTGTCATGACACATATATGATGATGTGGAATGACACATCATCCTGAGTCATCAATTGGGATGATGTGGAATGAAACGTGGATGCTGAAATGGCATGACATGTCACCCTCCTGTTTCCTTCATCAATCATCAACCGTTTCTCTTGGAAGAATTTAAAATTTGCAAATGTATCGATCCCTGACCATTGGCCATCGACGATTGAAGGTTTATTTTACGCGCATGAAATCCTTCACCAAACCCTGCCAATCCCCTACCATCGGACATCAACAATCAGAGATTTATTTTGATTGAACCAACTCTTTTCCAAACTTATCCATCCCCGACCATTGGCGATCGAATATTTCTTTTGGATGAACCAAATCTTTGCAAAACTTACCGATCTAACCATTGACCATTGGCAAATTTGGCAAAATTGAAAAATTAGAAAATTTGGCCAAAACCTAGGTGAATATGGGTTGTTGATCTCCTACTCAAAATGATCATGACTTTTTATTTACTTCGACTTCCCCAACGACAAAAAACAAATAAAGATCGTCGATCTTCTTCATTTTCCCAACTGTCGAAATGAATCTCGACCGCTGATCTAATAATCTTTCCAAACTTTGAAACCTTATAATTTTTTAAACTTATCAAGGGTGAATTTGGGCCTTCGATCTTGAGATCAAACATGATCTCGTACGTTGATTCTTTGAACTCTGCCTAGTGCTACAACAACCATTAAATATTGATTTTTTTTACCTTCTAGATTGAATTCATCTCTACAACTGAACTGATCGATGCCATTAAAAATCTCGGACAATTCTGGGTTATTCAAAACCTAAACCTGCTCACGAATGTGGGGAATTTATCTCTAAATTTTTCACCATTTTCCTCCAAATTTTCACAGATTAAAATATGTGATAGCGAGTGTACTCTATTCACACTCGTCTTGGACCATAAAAGCTCGGTGTTTGAACTAAAATCTCTGATACCAATCTGTAATGTGCCTAACCACCAACAGGCTGGTCACACTACTTTAAATTGCACTTCAATAATTGATTTCAAATTATGATAATAATTATTTAATAAGGAAGCATGAAATAAATGCAATAACAACACATGAAATAATCAAGAATCATGTTATACTTAGGAATAATGTTTAATCATGCCATGCACAACAATAACCAAAAAATAGACACATTAATACATACTGGAAATAGATATACAAACAGAGAAACACGCGAGATAGAGCACTTGTCCTTAATAAAACCAATCATCAATTAGTTGCAGACCAAGGATATTCTATGCAACCTTAGACATTATTGTTCCAAGTATCAAAAATAGGTCACCCCCGAGCTAGGGCTATGAATTCATAAGGATGGGTTACAAAGCGACACTCAACTTCCCAAACCAGTCAACACTCAATCTCTCACAGGTTTCTCAACACACAACAATCCAAATTACACCATCTCTCTTCTCTCCAACCTGCATTACCCAAAGACAATGAAACCCCTTCACTGCTACATAGTGCCTCAATATTTCCACTTCTTTCTAGGGCTCTAGTGCATCTGGTCAAGAATATACATGTTGGGACTCTCAGGATTCACAACTGTGAACAAGGTTTAGCACATGCCAATGCATCTTAGGCATACAAGAACCAATTCATGGCTGGAATACACTAATAATTACTACAACCGACCAAAAAATGGCTCCTCTCCTCAACAACTCATCCCCCTGCCCCCAACCAAAAATATAATGAATGATGAACCAAATGATCAGAAAGAATGAATGAGAAACCCCCAAACAACCCAAAGAGTGGTTTATATAATTACTTTAAAATAAAGAACCACGTGGCCTTTCCCTAAGAATTTCATGTAACCACTTTTCCCAAATAAAACCAACATGGGTGAATAAAATAATAAGAAAAAGACTTATCCCTTTTAGCCCCCTCCTCTCTCGTGGAATCATAGCGCCATATAACTATTGGCCTTGTCCATATTGTAGCCAACAATGTATTTTATTATTTGCAATGTTCAAAGTATTATATTTCCTAGGAACCCTAACCCCTTTCAATTAAACAAAATACATTATTAATCTCAGGACTCAAAACCAGTGTATTACACTCTCTATGGGATATGATGATGCATGTGGATTTTTTTCATAGTAAAATTAATGGATGGCTACATGACCCTTTCCACCATGGACATTTCAATTGCTAGAAAAATATTTCTCCATTTCTAAATGATATCACTTGTATTGAAATCTCACATGATGGAAAACATGTACTGATTGGTACAAGTGCATCTCTAGATTTCTTCGATGAAAAAATATCAATGTCTAGAGAAGGAAGATATAATGAATCACCTCCAAAGTATTCAATTTATATTGGAGATGAAAATGAAGAGGATATCATATATGTTGTTCTTGTCCCTTCTATTTTCATTCTAGAAATTTACATATATTGAAGCTTGTACATGTTCTAGAATTATGCCAAGGGTAATATGTCATAGCTTTGTCTCTAGATAAGGATAATACCAATTTAGTTGTCTCTCTTCATGAGAAACTACTCATTTACTTAGATTTTATGCCCATTTTTAGGAACCCATAAACTAAAAATCCCATGTGATTCCAAAACCTAAGTGTTGTAATGTTCCATCTGTTACAATTTATACTTTTGTAGCTTCACATGTCATAGTTGATACAAATTTTCTAGTAGCTCATGTCACCTTGCATGTATGGGAACCAAATTCCCTAGATGTTAATGGCATGCATTTATTATTTTAGCATGGGAAAATAGCTATGAGCTCTAATGGTGTTGTTTTGATGATTATATTCAAATATTTTAATATTGAAGATTGGCATTATCTTGCTTACATAGGCCTTCCTACTACAAATACCAATAGTTCATCCATTGTTACAATCACTTTTGATATGCACATTCTCAAAAGTTGACATGTTGATGATATTAAAAAAATGATTTGAGATGGAATGCATAAACACTGGAAAGTGAATTTGGCCACTATGCTCCAATTACTTGTATTTCCATTTCCCCAAACGACAACACCCTTATTATTCTCCTCAACTAATATTTATTATTTTTCTATTACTATGAATTAGTTCAATGATTTTTTCTTTCATTTGGAAGCAACCCAAGGTCATGTTCAAAATGCTATAGTGCCTTTCCTAAAGTGGGAGGTTGGTTGCTTTGTCAAATTTTACCTCTACACTAGGAGGAATGATAAGAGTAGAGTAGAATAGTAGTGGAGCATTTGTTATTCTAAAAACTAGTTAGTTTATTAAGAATTTACTAAGATAAATAAACATTCAACAATTAGTTAGCCACCTTTTTTTATTTTTAGATAGTTGTTGACATTATCAACTTTGATCACATAGTTGTCCACTTTAATATATAATTGTAATCATTATTTATAGGAGTATATGATATGGGTATCATTTTATCAAATTTATTGTCTTTGTTACTTGATAGACACTCTACCCATTGCGACATATCATCCTAACATCTAATCCAAGGAAAATTAGGCAAATTTGGTAGAGTAGATATTGACAATCCTAGCATCTAAACCAAGGTAGATTTGATAAAATAGATACCCTAATCATGGAAATGAAGTTGAAGAAAGTTGAATACCCCAATGAAATTTTTATAGAATAGATGTACCTGAATTGTGTCATCTAAATTGAATGAAGTTAGGTACCATTAAGGAAAATTTGGTAGAACAGATATGCCAAATTATGTCATCTAAATTGAAGAAAGTTTGGGACCAATAAGGCAAATTGGTAGAACAGATATGCCAAATTGTGGCATCTAAGATGAAGAAAATTTGATACTAATTTAGTACTTAAGGAAGCAAATTTAATAAATCGAATACCCCCAATCCTAACATTTTAATTTAAAAAAAAAAAAAAAATTGATGAAAGAGTTACTTCCTACTCCTAAATTCTAAGTTAATAAATTACAACAAACACACAAAAAAAATGATCTTAACATTTAAATAGTGATAAATTTAATAATCTAAACCAAACAAATCTTTCCCTAGTCACAATAGATTTGGCCATGGGCCTATGGGCACATTTTGGAAGAGTAGATAAGCTACTCCTTACATCTAAGTAAAATAAAATCCAATATCAACCTCTAAGCTATGCCATATTTGGTAGAATAAATACACCAAAAAGAAACATTCATATTGATATATTTGGTAGAATAAATACACCAAAAGAAACACTCATATTGATATTTTTTGCCAATGTCAATTTGGTGAAATATATGTATATCATTTCAACGTTCCATAAATAAAGTTGAGTGTGTATCTAAATTAATGTTTTATGTCTTTGATTATTTTAAGCAATACTCTGTCAATATTGATAGTTACCCCTATTAACCTTTCAATTAGAACAATTTTATGTTGGGTTGCTAATCTCAACTAGACATTAGAACAAATTAGTTGCGGTTGGCCATCATCTCCCAAGTCTGTCTCAGGATAACATTTACATCAGAACCTAAATCCATAATTATGTTGTCCATTTCATAATCTCCTATCTGCGCATTAAGACTTAAATCCCTATTTGTTCACTTCTTACTATGCACATGGTTAACTGATCT
>SNQJ01S0036129.1:86469-117884 GCA_010110895.2 Picea sitchensis | reverse complement strand
TTCATTTGGAAGCAACCCAAGGTCATGTTCAAAATGCTATAGTGCCTTTCCTAAAGTGGGAGGTTGGTTGCTTTGTCAAATTTTACCTCTACACTAGGAGGAATGATAAGAGTAGAGTAGAATAGTAGTGGAGCATTTGTTATTCTAAAAACTAGTTAGTTTATTAAGAATTTACTAAGATAAATAAACATTCAACAATTAGTTAGCCACCTTTTTTTATTTTTAGATAGTTGTTGACATTATCAACTTTGATCACATAGTTGTCCACTTTAATATATAATTGTAATCATTATTTATAGGAGTATATGATATGGGTATCATTTTATCAAATTTATTGTCTTTGTTACTTGATAGACACTCTACCCATTGCGACATATCATCCTAACATCTAATCCAAGGAAAATTAGGCAAATTTGGTAGAGTAGATATTGACAATCCTAGCATCTAAACCAAGGTAGATTTGATAAAATAGATACCCTAATCATGGAAATGAAGTTGAAGAAAGTTGAATACCCCAATGAAATTTTTATAGAATAGATGTACCTGAATTGTGTCATCTAAATTGAATGAAGTTAGGTACCATTAAGGAAAATTTGGTAGAACAGATATGCCAAATTATGTCATCTAAATTGAAGAAAGTTTGGGACCAATAAGGCAAATTGGTAGAACAGATATGCCAAATTGTGGCATCTAAGATGAAGAAAATTTGATACTAATTTAGTACTTAAGGAAGCAAATTTAATAAATCGAATACCCCCAATCCTAACATTTTAATTTAAAAAAAAAAAAAAAATTGATGAAAGAGTTACTTCCTACTCCTAAATTCTAAGTTAATAAATTACAACAAACACACAAAAAAAATGATCTTAACATTTAAATAGTGATAAATTTAATAATCTAAACCAAACAAATCTTTCCCTAGTCACAATAGATTTGGCCATGGGCCTATGGGCACATTTTGGAAGAGTAGATAAGCTACTCCTTACATCTAAGTAAAATAAAATCCAATATCAACCTCTAAGCTATGCCATATTTGGTAGAATAAATACACCAAAAAGAAACATTCATATTGATATATTTGGTAGAATAAATACACCAAAAGAAACACTCATATTGATATTTTTTGCCAATGTCAATTTGGTGAAATATATGTATATCATTTCAACGTTCCATAAATAAAGTTGAGTGTGTATCTAAATTAATGTTTTATGTCTTTGATTATTTTAAGCAATACTCTGTCAATATTGATAGTTACCCCTATTAACCTTTCAATTAGAACAATTTTATGTTGGGTTGCTAATCTCAACTAGACATTAGAACAAATTAGTTGCGGTTGGCCATCATCTCCCAAGTCTGTCTCAGGATAACATTTACATCAGAACCTAAATCCATAATTATGTTGTCCATTTCATAATCTCCTATCTGCGCATTAAGACTTAAATCCCTATTTGTTCACTTCTTACTATGCACATGGTTAACTGATCTATGTGTGACATGTTTCTCTTTTTCTTGGGAACAATGGTCAATCATTATGCAGATATTACTCAACGCATATTCATCTTTCATTAATTCTAAACACCTTCTTAAGAAACTTTTCAAATTGATTACCTTTTCATCTTGCTTCTCTGAATGGTCATAGACTAGAGGCATACCAAATACTAGTGGTCTATCATACAAGGGTGGCACAGTCAAAGTTGATGCTATCTAGTATGCTCCCGTCAATTATTTTCTTGCTTGCTAGTAGGTCTATTTCTCTTTCCTTGGATTAAACAATGGTAATGTCTCATATTATTTTCTTACCCACTGGTGAATTATTTGATCCATCGCAGTTGCTCCGGTTGTCATTCCTCTGCATGTAACTACTGCTATATTAGGTTGTTCATCACACACCTATACTTATATTATATGTATGTTCTGGTTTTGTTTCTGGTGTTGGTTCTGATTCCCTCTTGCCTTCCATTTTTCTATTAGTTGAGGAAAATCCTCCATCACATGGTCCAATGCTATGTAGTACGTGCATGTCGTGCATAGATTCAGACAATCACATGCTAAATATCTAACTTGATTACAATTGTAACATTAAATAGGTCTTCTTCCATGACCAAAGCCTCCTCTTCCTCGGCCTCTGAATCCTCCTCTTCATCCTTTATTATAACCTCCTTCGATAGTATTAATGATCCATATGGATGTCGGTGGCCTCCCACCTATTCCAACTGGCTCATTTTGGCAGTTTTCCAGTTTGGCATTTTTTTCTTAGTTTTTGGGTCCCTGACTTCTAGGGCCGTTTTGAGGCCCTAAACAATTTTTTTAGGGATCTCCATAGTTAAATTGTATACAGAGTCATATTTTTATGGCAACATGTGTATTCCTCGGATATACCTTCATAGCGAGCTATCGTGTGCCTAAAATGGAGATCGTATGCAAAATTTACAACCTCAGTGTTAACACATAAAATTGTTCATGTAAAGGAGGATTTATGGTTTTCAGAGCCTACATTTAGCCATATCTCCTGCTATTATGTCATACCATCAAATAAAATCCTCCTCAAAGTATTCAATTTAGAGTTGAGTTGGCACTGCGAACTAGTTAAGGAAGAGGGTTGTCGGTTGGGTAGGTTGCAAGCATCCTGGTGCAAATTCAAAATTACCAGCATTAACCTCATAGCCATCAGGTACTCCATGAGATTTTTGTCTTGTTTGGAGGTCAATAAGGGTTTGGATACTTGATTTTAATTTGGATCTATGAACTGGCTCAGGTGCTACAGATTTAGATAGGCGCTATGAAATCCACTACAGAATGTGCTGCAGAAACTCTGTTCTAAGACAACTGAACTGGTATTTTTGACCAGTTGAATTCCAGGAGCATTTTCGGGTGAACCAGGATGAATTTTCAAAATAAAAAGGATGTTATTTTCAATAATGTACCCATTAACATTAAACTCTTTCATTTTTAACACAGGTGTCACAAATTGGGAGATTCAAAAAAATATTTGAGCCCTATGTTTTCAGTTTTCATGATTTCATGTTTGTGACATGTATTCCAACCATCTGGAGATGAATTTCAAACAACCAAGAGAGGTTTTTCTTTATAACTAGATTATATACAAAAACCGTTCTCATGTTTTACACATATGTTATATTTTGATAATTACAAGTGTCACTTTGAAGCCTATTTTTCAGAATTTTGCCTCCTGAAAAGCAAGAAATTAGTTAAAACGTATCATTTTATGTTTGTAGTTGTTTCTATTTTGGGAGAGGGGTTGGAGTTCGAATGGGTGAGATGGAAAGGACCTATATGGATATATATTCATTGTAGAATAGGAGAGGGGGGTTGGATTCATGAGCCAAGAGAGGCTAGAGAGAGTAGGAGCAATTTTAGTTGCTCATTTGTAAGCATGAGAGCCTGTTTGTAATGAAATTTTTTGCCATTAAAGATTCATGAGAGATGTTATCAGAGTGTATTATTTGTTTTACCACTTATTTTTTTATCTTATTTATTGAACATATTGTAGGTTTTGAGGGTCATAGCTTCCATTGATTGATGGATTCATGAACAATAGAGGATCTGTTGTAGCTTGCCCATTAAATCATTGTTCATTGTTTAAGAAAGTATTTATCTATTGCAGAAAGGATATCTTTATAATGGATGTTATTACTTTTTTAATATTCACCATGATTCTACTCAT
Source organism: Picea sitchensis (assembly GCA_010110895.2). Lineage (NCBI taxonomy): Eukaryota > Viridiplantae > Streptophyta > Pinopsida > Pinales > Pinaceae > Picea > Picea sitchensis. The sequence continues at coordinate 114,199 of SNQJ01S0036129.1, read as the reverse complement.
CATTATATATCTCTTTTTATGATATACAATTTGATTTCCTTTGATCTATAGGATGTTATGACTCCATGCTCAATGGAATGCCTCTGCAAACGTTTTGATGCTCTCTCCCTTTCTTCCTCATCTTGCTGATCCACCTACTCAAACCATTTTAATCCATTTACATTTTGATGGGTACTAGGATTATCCTCTATATTTCTGAGGGTGAATCTCAGTGCTAACACTCGGGAAGTTGATTTACTAACTTACCCCAATAGGGCCCACATGACTTTTGGCACTTCATCTCCTAGGGTTCAGTTTTTAGATGTCTAGTGTTTTTAACATTCCTGTTTATTGTAAAAAGGCCTTTAGATCCTCATTGTAATCATATTCTTGTGAATGAGCACAACCATCACATCTCTTCTCAGAGATAAGCCACCACCATTCCAACAAGCTTGTTTTCCGCTACATTTTACAGTTTCAGCTTATTTCCTTATTGAATAGAAACCAATTTTATTGTATATATGTTATTCTATATTAAGCGTATTTGAATAATGTATGTTTATTTCGTTCAGCTCATAAAATATGGATCAGTGATATCAGAGTAGTCTGCTCCTTGCCGTTCTTAATGCACGTACCCAATGAAGTCGGGTTACAAATAATTGGGTCTCGTTCTTGTTTCTCTTGAGGACAAAGGATCTTGCACGCCCAAGCGATCTCTCATGGCGGGAGAAAATAAATACGAAGAGACAAGAGATCCTTTCAAAAAATTTCTCAAGGAAGCCCTCATGCAACAGAGGAATGAGATGATGGATAGTTTTGTGTAAACCCTTTAGTGACTACCAACAGGCGACACATCTTCCTCAAACAGAGGCGTTGCCCCCTTCAAGGTATAAATCAACTTTGATATTCCTATATTTGAAGGTCAGATAGACACAAATGATGTAGACAAATGGTTGAATCTACTAGAAGGGTATTTCTCTGTCCATAACTTCTCAAATTGAGAAAATATTACTTTTTCTTTCCTCAAAGTCGTTCCCCGTGTCAAAGATTGGTGGGAAAATTTTTGTGAGCAAAATGAAATAGAGGAACCCTCATTATTTACAGTCGCAGTCACCTAGGAGTCCTTTAGGGATGCTATTAAGTAACAATTCTACCATGTCGGAATTTATGATGACCTGTATAGAAAATGGACCACACTGCAGCAGGAAAGAGACCAAGCAGTGCTTAAGTTCACAAATATCTTCCATACCTTGGGCACCAAGCTGGGTATCAAATATTCTAAGAGACGTCTAGTGCTCAAGTATCACGACTGTATGCATAGATACATCTAGGCTGAAATGGATTTTTTGGACATCTCGTCCTTGGGCACGACTTACCGATATTCCATCAAAATCGAATAGAAGCTTAAACAAAAGACATGACAATTTGGACTTGATAATCCCTCACATCAAAATCAAGGAAAAGGCGGCCCCAACGCAGAAAACAAAGGATAGAGAAAAGATGGAAAGCCTTAGGAAAACTAGTCCAAACCGCAAGCAAAGAAGGACACCAGAAAGACAAAGAAAGATATTAGGAAGTGGTGTGACTTCCATAAGAGCCCCTAGAATAACACTGTTGATTTCCGATCAAAGCAGATGTTGGTGGCTAAGGTGAAAGCCTCTGAATCAGATGTGGGTTCTAACTCTGATTTAGAACCATAAAGGGGGAGACAGATCATTGACGCGAAACCCAGTGCTATCGCTACTACCACGAAGCTCTATCCCAGTGAAATAGACAAGCCAAAGGAAGGAGAGCACCTTTTTCATTCACATATGTTGGTGAAGGGTACCCCACTGCACTTCATTGTTGACAGCAGTAGCCAAAATAAGTTCATCTCAGTAGATATTGTCAAGCATCTTGCCCTTCCAACGACGTCGCACCGACAACCCTACACCATTGGATGGCTCCTCCAAGGAAGCGATATCCGTGTCAGCCAACAATGTCGCCTGTCATACGAAATCAATCCCTTCAAAGATGAGGTATTGTGTGATGTTTCGCCTCTCTAAGTTTGTAATGTTATTTTGAGACAACCTTTTTTATGGAAACATTATGTTGTATATGAGTCTAGGCCTCACAACATTATTATTACTTTGAACAAGAAATTGTACATGATACCTGAGGCAGTCCCACCTAGTGTTATTTTCTTGATCTCTGCCAAGAAATGGAGAAAGGCCATCTCTCAAACGGGGAAATTTGTCTTCTTCGTGATTTGCTCTCAAAATAAGAAAAAGATCACAACCACATCTAGGGCCTCCATGAATAACCTCTCCATGCAATAGAAGCAAGTGGATAAGTTCGTGGAAGTATACTCGAATATATTCTCCTCATCTACCAGGGTACCTTTTCACTATCAGGTAAAGAATTCCATCGATTTGACCCCAGGTGCACTGCCACCCAATAGGCTAGTCTACCGCCGCTCTCTGTTAGAGAATGAGGAGATCAAGTGAAATATATAAGAACTGCCGCACAAGGGGCACATCCATCCCAACTCATCGCCTTGTGGGAGACCATTCACATTGGTACAGAAGAAAGATGGAACATGGAGACTCTGCATTGATTACCGGGCCCATAATAAAATCACATTCAGGAAATTGTACCCGATTCCCCGAATCAACAACCTCCTTGATCAGCTCATGGGGGCCAAATACTTCAGCAAGATTGATCTGAATTTTGGCTACCACCAGGTCCCGATAAAACAGACGTATGTATTGAAGACTGCCTTCAAGTCAAAGGAAGGTCTTTTTGAATGGTTGGTCATACACTTTGGTTTGAAAAATGATCTAGCCACTTTCATGAGGATGATGGATGATATCATGTGACCATTCAACAATACTTTTGTAGTGGTGTATCTAGTTGACATCCTCATCTACAACAAGAGGGGGGAGGAACACTTGCAACATATTCAATAGGTTATGCACACCCTGCGATAACACATATATACACCAACTTGGAAAAATGCTCCTTATACATAGGCAGGGTCCATTACCTAGGCTACATCATTGATCTGCATGGTGTACATGTGCATCCAACCAAGATCTAGGTCATCCATGTCTGGCCAACCCAAACCACACTCACTGAGCTTCAAATATTCTTGGGCCTTGCCAATTTCTACTGCATGTTCGTGTTGGGATTCTCCCATATTGCTTGGGACCTCAACCAAGTAACCAGGGGTGGTGGTAAGGAAACATTTATGTGGGTCTGGCCCCAAAAACAAGAGTTCAATTATTTTAAGAAACTCTTGTGCTCATCCCCAGTAATTTAATTACCAGACTTGCATCAACCCTTTGAGATCGAGAAATATGCTTTAGATTATGTTGTGGGCATCGTTCTCACTCAGCATGACCACCCCAGGGCCTATCATAGTGAGACAATATCAAATGTTGTCTGTAAGTACCCTAATTATGACAAAGAAATGTAATCCATGGTGCAAGCCTACTGCCAGTGGATACATTACATTCTTGGGAAGGAGAAAGTCATCCACACTGATCATAAGCCATTGCAGTTCAGGTAGACACAAGGAAAATTGCAGAATGACCACAATCAGAAGTGGTCCACATACTTGTAACAATTCCACCTCAACATCAAGTATAAAACAAGAAGTACCAACCGAGTCGTTGATTTCCTCAATCGAATGCTAGTTGCAGTAGTCACCACGGGGCTAGACTCTTGCGGCCATGAGAACTCTGGATGGAGCCAACTCTATGAGACAGACGCAGACTTCACCACCACCTAAAAAATGTTGGGCGGAAATTCAGTGGTCTCTAACTTCCATCTTCAAGAAGGGTTGTTGTTACGTATGGGACATGTATTCATTACATCAAGTGAGTGAGTGAATCTGATTTGGGAAGCCCACTACAGTTAGGTGGAAGGACACTTTGATGTCGAAAAGATAGCGAAAATATTGCAGAAACATTTCTACTGGTTGAAACTTCAACAAGATGTCAACAAGTATATCAGGTCCTGCATTGCCTATGCTATTTCCAATATGACCAATAAGAAACAAGGCTTGTACACCCCTTTGCCTACTCCTGACAGGCCATGGGAATCCATCTCAATGGACTACATGTCGGGCCTCTTGTCCACCAAGAGGGGAAATGAATGTTTTTTTGTGGTTGTTGATCTCTTTTCTAAGATGGTGATTCTGGCCTCCTGCAAGAAGAACATCACAGCAGAGGCCACTGCCAAGCTCTTCTTTGAACCAGTCTGGGTACATTTTGGAATCCTGCAAACCATTATCTCATATCGGGACATTCAGTTTCTCAGCACATTCTGGTTGAGCCTCTGGTTAGTGCTGGACACCAATATCACTAAATCCATGACCTTCCACCCCCAGATAGATGGCCAAACCGAGGTCGTAAATCGAATGATCATGCATATCCTATGCATGTACATTTCCAGGCACCCCTCGCACATGGGATGAGATTATTCCATGTGTTCAACATAGCTACAACCAAGCCCTGCATAGCTCAACCAACCATAGCCTCTTTCAGGTGGGGTTGGGATTCCAACCATTGGGTCCCATGGATGTTGCACTACCCCTTGTGGCCATCTCGATTGACTCATCCCGTACTCCAACTGAAGCTGAAAAATATACCTAGTTCATTGAGCATATCAAACACATCCACCAATAGGTTTAGGATATTCTACAGAAGTCCAATGCCAAGTACAAGCAACTCAATGTGATCAACACTGAGTGCCATGCAGGTTTCAGGTGAGAGACAAAGTTTGGTTGCACTTGCAGAAAGAACGCCTTACAGGGCCCCATCAGAAGCTTCGTCCACTCTATTATGGGTTGTACACCATCACCAAGGTTGTGGGTGACAATTATTTTGAGCTCAACATTCCTCCTTTCCTTGGCCTACACCCAGTGTTTAACGTGGATCGCCTTCGACCTTATTTCCCACCATTATTGGACACCTCAGAGATAGCAAAGAAGTTGACACCAACATAGATCAACCTCGACTGCATACAACATGGATCACGTGATAATATTGTGGAAACAAAGTTCAAGGGCACTCTTCATCAAAGGATCCAACTTTATTGAGTTGTCAAAGCAGGGCAGCTCCTGCACCAAGGCAAGTGGCATACCTAGGGCCAAATTCAACATAAATTTTCTCATCTGATGGGGGACATCAACGTAATGGATACCATTTCCTCCTAAGGGGTCATGATTGATCCATATGGATGTTGGTGGCCTCCTACCTATTCCAACTGGCTCATTTTGGTAGTTTTCCAGTTTGGCAGTTTTTCCTAGTTTTCGGGTCCCTAACTTTCAGGGTTGTTTAGAGGACCTAAACAACGTTTTTAGGGCTCACCATAGTCAAAATGTTGGCAAAGTCAGAGTCTGAAGGAAACATGTGTAGTCCTCAGATAGAACTTTCCAATGGGATATTGTGCACCTAAAACAAAGATCGCATGCAAACGTTACGACCCCGGGAAGTTGATGTACTGACTTACCCCAATGGGGCCCACATGAATTTTGGCACTTCATCTCCTAGGGTTAGGTTTTTGGATGTATAGTTTTTTTGGAATTCCTGTTTATTGTAAAAATCCATTCATATCCTCATTGTAATAATATTCTTGCAAATGAGCACAATCGTCACATCTCTTCTCAGAGACAAGCCACCACTATTCCAACAAGCTTGTTTTCTACTGCTTTTTATAGTTTCAACTTATTTCCTTATTGAATAGGAATCGGTTTTACTGTATATCTATTATTTTGTGTTAAGAATCTTTCAATAATATGTGTTCATTTCATTCTCCTCATAAAATCTATATCAATTAAACTATGGGGCTCCTCCTTCTGCTTCTTCAACTTGGACTCTATAAGAATCTGCAATGTGTTCGCTCATCAAGTCCAACATGTGAAAATCCTTCTCGCCATGTTCTACTAACTTACAAAAGTTTCAAAACAATTTTCTCATAGTTCTATGATATTTCTGCATCAATGGATTGTTATGAGGGTGGTGATCCACCATATTTCAAGTTTCACACCATAACCCTAATGGATTCAGAGATCCTGTATTCAAGTATTTCTGGAATGACAGACACTCATCTTTATGATGGCCTTCTATTTTACAAGTGATACACCAGACTCCCTCACACTTTTATTTTCCTTTTGTAATTTCTTGTAGATTAATAGTCAGTGTGTCCATCTATAAATGTACTTGAGCCATCTCTACGTTATTCTCTCCTATATGGGATGCTTCAAATTTTATCACAATTTCCAGAGCTCCTAATCATGTTGCAATCTTCTACTATGTCAAAGGGAAACGTATATGTTGCAATAAACCCGCAACAACACATTATTTGTGTTGTTCATCTTGAATCTGAAATGTTAACCGATCTTTCAATATCTTAAAACTTTGGTTATAGTCCCATACTGATTCATTTACTATCTGTTTAATTTCCTTCAGCTTTGTAATACACTGCGAATGAGACTTAGGCTTCTAGAATTATTTCAAAAAATCTTTTCTTACCTCTGACAATTTTCTCCTCTGACCCATTGGTGTAGTATTATGATATTTCATATACCATAATGGTTCACGATCTTTGAAATTTGTTGCCAACTACATAATCTTCACATCATGGTCATGGACATTCTTCACAGTCCATATCGTGTCACAAATGAACAAATGTTGTTCTGGATCCTCTGAAATGGCCCCTTGAAAGAGAGGAATCCTTAAGGTGGGATCTACCTGTAATGTCCCCCACCTCTTTCTGAGGAGGTTTGGGATGACTTAGTGGTCTAGGTATCCCCACTAGGCCATAGTCTCACACTGAGGGGGAAATTCAACCAAACTAATGTTATATTCTTAAGTTGACTTAAGGAAAAAGTAAAAAGAGTTAAAAGATAACTCAATGAAGAAATAGAAGCTCTCGAGGTTGAGTTGGGAGTTAACCCTAGGGGTTAACTTAACTCAACAAGGAAACAAAAAAAAAATTATAAAGAGAAGGCTGGGGTGCACCTCTCATTCAATCTGGATTTTGGTATTTGCTTGTTGATGCTCTTGAGCATACAGTTTTGAGGGTTTTGATATTACAAACCCTAGTGAACAACTTAGTGGTGAAAGATTCTACTCACCTTGTTCCAAGCTTGGTCTCGGGGATAAAATGCTCCACCCACACCATTCTACATCTATCATATAATCAGGAGGACTTGCAGGGTTGTACTAGTTGGATCAACAGGGTCGTACCAGCTAGGGTTTTCTTGCAAGGGTGCATCATTTGTTGAGGAAGAGTTCGATCCATCATATTGAGGAGGATTTGGAGGTTTTCAGCATTAGGGTTTTTCTTGCAATCCCTTGCTCATCATTTTGACAGCTTCTTGGAGGAGTCATCATGTCCCTATCATCCATTTGCAGGTTGGGACGATTTCAGGAGGAAGAGGACGATTTGGTGATTCAATATTTCTCATATCTAAAAGGCCATAGGCTAGATATGACCGTGTAACTTCTCTCAGGAGCTTGTGGCTTCCCGATATATCATCCTAGAGAGTTTCAGGGGATTCATAGGCCATCTTTAGATAGGCTGTATTATTGGCCATATTCAAGGTTTCAGGAGGGTCGTACTAGTCTAGGGTTTTTTCATTTTGAGGAGGAAGCTTCAATGTTTGAGCTCCATACTTCACGAGGAGGATTCTGTTTCCTTGATCTATCATTGGGAGGAATTTGGTAGCATTTGGGGGTCTTCATCTTCAAGAGGGCTGAATCCTTGGTATTCATTGTCTTGCATAGGCCGTGCCAGCAATCAGTAGGGTCGTACTAGTTTCTTGAGGGTTAGGATTAAACCCTAGTTTTGCAGTTGAGCATTCATCTTATATTACAGCCTTTGGGAGGCTTGATTTGTATCTCCGGGAGAATTTTGTATGAAGCTCTATTATTGTCTTGAATCCATCTGAAGTTATTCCAGATCTGCTTCTCTATTTGTATCAGGTGCTTTCTTTCTTATAATAAAGGTCAGATCTTGTTGTGGTTCCTATCTTATGTTTTGTTGATGATATTCATATGATGGCAATGATTCTTGTATAATCTGTGGCTAAATAACTGAATAAACCCTAAGGACGAATTATTCATGGCCAACTTTCATACAGAACAATTAATAATCAAATCAATGGTTAGTTAGTGATTCCAAGAAAAAAATTTGGCTTGGGATCATCACAGTGGTATCAGAGCTCTGATCCTCCAAACCTGTGAGGATTAATGCATGCAGAGGTACAATGGTATCTTTATGGGCAGAAGGAAGAAGAAGGCTATTGAAATAGAAGCCTAAATGGAGGGTTCAGAAGATGACCATGAGCCACAGGGCTTGAATTACTTGGCAATCGAATTCAATAAATTCCATAAAACCCTAAACACTATAGAAAGAAACCTGGTCCACCACTTATAAGAAAGCCAGGAGACAAACTGGAGGGAACAAGTCATGATCACTGAGACATTAAAGAAGGTATATGGGAATCTGAGGAAGATTGATGAGAACCATACGATGATAACCTGACTATTGATGAAGATGAATCACCAGGGGAAAGACCTTGAGATGTATGGAAGCAAAGAGGCTGGTGGATCCCATGGTGAAACCAGGTATAATCCCGAGAAGGCTCCCAGGTACGAGGGAAGCCATGGAGGGGGTACATCACATGGATAGATGGGTAGCAGGGCTAACCCTAGGCTGTACTTGCCCACATTCATAGATGAACAGGTACAACAAGAGCGGGTGGATGACTTTGTTGAGAAAATGGCACAGTTTACTAGGGAGTACCATGGCTTGTATATGATAATTCAGAGGTAGATGTCCCTGGATCAATACTGCCAACTCAAGTTCAGAAACAATCCCAGGTTGAACCACAGGAGGAGTTATGAGTTCGAATGAAGAGCAGGGAAGATGGAAATCCCATACTTTGATGGTGCAACCAAGATGATATCACAGGCATGGGTACAAAAGATGGACACTTATCTGGAGCTTAATCCCATGAGGGAGATGGAAGCCATCAAATTCACCACTATGTATTTGGATGGCAAGGCTCATGATTGGTGGTATCATGGACTCACCACACTAGGCCACAATTAGATAGTGACCTATATTAAGTTCACTCAGAGACTCATTGACCGATTTGATCAGGGGGATCCTGAGCTGCACTTCTGGGAGCTCACACATCTCAGGAAAACAGGAGCAACAAAGGTATACATTGAGGAATTCCAAAGGTTAGCAGTCATGGTACAAGATATATCACCAACCAGACTTATTATGATTTTCACTGAAGGGTTGATGGAACCCTTGAAGGTTTGGGTAAATGATTTTAAGCCTACCAACCTACAGGATGCTATTTGAAGGAAAAGGGACCTAGGACCATCTGCCAAACCAAATTTTGTACCTAGGCCACCTCTTAACACCAGAGGAAGAGATCAGATACCTCCAATGAAACAGGGGGAACGTGACCCAAAGTGGTTTGACAGGGGCCGTGGCATAATGTATGATAACACCAAGAGGGAACTGAGAAGGAAGCAACTTTGCTTTACATGAAAAGAACCATGGAATCCATCACACAAGTGCATGGGTCATGGTTAAGTGCACTACATAGAGGTGAACTCAGACAATGAGGAGGAGGAATATTACGACCAACTTGAGAACATGGAGGTCGAAACCATAGAGACAACATAGGAGGAGGTAATAGGACATGACAATATGGCTGAGGGGAAAGCCACCTTGGCATCTATCAGTGGTGTGCCCAAATTTAACACCTTTCGGATGAGAGGATTTTTTCAAGGGTAGAAAGTATCAATATTGATTGATGGGGGAGCCTCTCACAACTTCATTGACTCAACATTGTTGAGAAGGAGGCATATACCCATGGTAGAATTTGAAGAGTTCAAGGTGGAGGTAGCAGGTGGAAGCACTATGCCTTGTGACAAGTACATTTCAGATATGAAGCTTACATTGGGTAGGCATGAGTTGGTACAGGACGTCTATGTGATGGACCTTCCGAACACTAAGATAATCCTTGGAGTTCAGTGACTTAGCACATTGGGGCCTATCACCACCAACTACAAGACCATGGAGATGTCATTTACAGAGGAGGGTGGATGAAAGGTAGTGATCGGAGGCATGACAGGTAACTCTTCCAAGGTAGTCACGACCAAGAGGATGGAAGCCATCTTCAGGAGAGAGGATATTGTGTATGTAACTAAATGTAGGATTTTGGCACGTGTGGATAAGTAGGGTAAGGTTCACTACACTCCAGAGATCCAAGATATCATTGACAAACACAACAAAGTGTTTGGACCAATTCCTCCAGGGGTGCCACCAGACAGGGGGTTTGAGCATATCATTGAGCTAGAGACATGAGCTAAACCAGTCATCACGACACCATATAGGAATCTGAAGAAGTATAAAGACGAGATAGAGAAATCCATCAAGGATATTCTGGACATGGGGCTCATTAGGCCAAGCTCTAGCCCTTTTGTTTCTTTAGTAGTGTTGGTCAAGAAGAAAGATGGGACTATGCATATGTGCATTGAATTCCGGTCTTTGAATAAAAAAACAATAAAAAACAGGCACCCTATACCTAGGATCGATGAGTTGTTAGAAGAACTGCATGGAGCTGTCTATTTCACAAATATTGACCTACGTTTTGGCTACCATCAAATTGTTGGTCAAGAAGAAAGACGGGACTATGCAGATGTGCATTGACTTTCGAGCTTTGAATAAAAAGACAATAAAAAATAGGTACCCTATACCCAAGATCGATGATTTGTTAGATGAACTGCATGGAGCTGTCTATTTCACAAAGATTGACCTATGTTATGGCTACCATCAAATCAAGATGAATGAGGAGGACATCTCAAAGACTGCTTTTAGGTGTCATTACAACCATTATGAGTTCTTGGTGATGCCCTTCGGGTTAACCAATGCCCCAACTACATTCCAATATTGCATGAACCATGTGTTCAACAAACAGTTGAGGAAGCACTTGATAGTATTTTTTGATGACTTGCTCATTTACAACAAGACGTGGGAGGAACACCTTCGACATGTGGACCAAATTCTATCTATCATGGAGGAACAATCATTGTACGATAAGGAGTTCAAATGTGAGTTTGGAATGATATAATTTATTTACTTGGGACACATCATCAGAGCAAAGGGGATACATGTACATCAGGAAAAAATAAAAGAAATTATGGAGTGGCTTACTCCTAAGACACTCACAGATTTAAGGGGATTTCTAGGCATGTGCACTTATTACAGGAAGTTTGTCAAAGGGTTTTCTCATCTGTGTGCACCCTTGACCGATTTGACTAAGAAGGGAGCCTTTAAATGGAGTGAAGAAGCTCAAGTTACGATGGATAAGATGAAAAAGGTGATGAGCACGTGCCCAGTCCTAGCTCTACCAGATTTCAGCCTGCCCTTCACCTTGGAGTGTGATGCCTCATGATAAGGAATAGGGGCCATACTAATGCAAAATGGGCACCCTCTTGCCTATGAGAGCCAAAAAATTAGGGGACCTGAGCTACTCTACAACATTTATGACAAAGAAATGATGGCTATCATGCACACACTAGCCAAATTCAGACAATACCTAGTAGGTGCACGGTTTGTGGTCAAATCAGATCATAACAGTCTTAAGTACCTCTTGGAGCAAAAGGACTTAAATGAAAGGAAACATAAATGGGTAAGCATAATACAGGCTTATGACTTTGAAATTTAATTTGTCAAAGGAAAGAACAACATGGTGGCTGATGCATTATCCCGGAGGCCATCCATCTATTCCACGACGAATGTATCTATTGACTGGAAGGACCACTTGGTGATGGAGTATGCAAAGGATCAGTTTGGTTGTCAGCTAATGGATGGGCAAGTGAAGGATGATAACTTCATAATCATTGACGACCTCATCTATTACAAGGGATGAATATTTCTGGTTCCGGGATCGGCCTTCAAGGCCAAGGTGTTGCAGGCATGTCATGACTCACCAATGGCAGGGCACCAAGGGATTGGTAAGACATACAAGCAGGTGAGAGAGAGGTTCTCATGGAAGGGACCCAAGGATTATGTAATGAGGCATGTCAAGGAATGTACCATGTTCCAAGAGAACAAGGATGAGCACACTCACCCAGCAGGACTACGACAACCCATACCCATTCCAGAGCACAAGTGGGAAAGCATATCCATGGATTTCATCACCAGGTTTCCAAGGACGCAGGAGAAATACTGCATTTTCGTAGTGGTGGAAAAGTTGACAAAGTTTTCACACTTCTTCTCCATAGCCACAAACTTCAGCGCAATAGAGGTGGCCAAATTTTTTTTCAGGGAGATCTTCAGATTGCACGGTCTACCCAAGACCATTGTCAATGACAGGGATAGTAGGTTCATGAATACATTTTGGCAGGAGTTGTTCAGATTGGTTGGTATGACCTTGACCCCTAGTACCAGCTATCATCCTCAGACGGATGGAAAAATCGAGATAGTCAACAAGTGGGCGGAAGGCTAGCTCATGAATTATGTGGCAGGACATAAGAAAGCATGGGTTAGATGGTTGCACTTAGGAGAGTAATGCTACAACACCATCCATCATGTATCCATAGGCATGACACCATTCAAGGCCTTATACAACTATGATACACTCTCTTTTGTGGAGATTTCTTTTGGTGATAGCAGGGCACCAATGGTACAGGATTGGGTACAACAGAGCCAAGACATCCTCAGAGAGCTAAAGGATCATCTACAGAGGGCACAAAACTAACATAAGGTCCAAGAAGAAAAGCATAGATTTGAGCGCAGTTTTGAGGTTGGTGACTTAGTCTATCTAAGGCTCCAACCATACAGGTAGGATTCTATAAAAATAAGTGGAGCATAGAAGATACAACCACATTTCTTTGGACCCTACAGGATCAACATGAAGATAGGGGTCATAGCCTATGAGTTGGAGCTTCAACAGGGCAACAGGATACACAATGTCTTTCATGTGTCCTACCTAAAGAGGGCCATCGACCAACACATCACACCCATTGAGGTACTGCCTCCCATGGACGAAGGGGGGAACTTGTTTTGATTCCAGAAGAGATACTGGAGGTTCGAGAGAAGAGGCTCAGGAAGATAAGCATCAAACAGTACTTGATCAGATGGAAGGATCTACCCATTGAGGATGCTACATGGGAAAATGAACATGTGGTATGTGAGACAGGTTTGGAATTGCTTGAGGACAAGCAATTTCTAGTAGGGGAGACTGTAATGTCCCCCACCTCTTGCTGAGGAAGTTTGGGATGACTTACTAGTCTAGGTATCCCCACTAGGCCATAGTCTCACACTGAGGGGAAAAGTCAACCAAACTAATGTTATATTCTTAAGTTGACTTAAGGAAAAGGTAAAAAGAGTTAAAAGATAACTCAATGAAGAAATAGAAGCATTGGAGGTTGAGTTAGGAGTTGACCCCGGGGTTAACTTAACCCAACAAGGAAACAAAAAAAAAGTATAAAGAGAAGTCTAGGGTGCACCTCTCATTCATTCTGGATTTTGGTATTTGCTTGTTGATGCTCTTGAGCATACAGTTTTGAGGGTTTTGATATTACAAACCCTAGTGAACAACTCAATGGTGAAATATTCCACTCACCTTGTTCCAAGCTTGGTATTAGGGATGAAATACTCCACTCACACCATTCTACATCCATCATCTAATTAGGAGGACTTGCAGGGCTGTACGAATTGGATCAACAGGGTTGTACCAACTAGGGTTTTCTTGCAGGGGCACATCATTTGTTGAGGAAGAGTTCAATCCAGCTTATTGAGGAGGATTTGGAGGTTTTCAACATTAGGGTTTTGCTTGCAAGCCCTTGCACATCAGTTTGAGGGCTTCTTGGAGAAGTTATCACATCCCTATCATCCATTTGTAGGTTGGGACGATTTCAGGAGGAAGAGGACGATTTGGTGATTCAATATTTCTCATATCTAGAAGGCCATAGGCTAGATATGACCTTGTAACTTCTCTTAGGTGCTTGTGGCTACCCGATCTATCATCCTAGAGAGTTTCAGTGGATTTAGAGCCCATCTTCATCTAGGCCGTACTATTTGCCATATTTAGGGTTTCAGGAGGGCCGTACTAGTCTAGCGTTTATGTAGTTTGATGATGAAGCTTCATTGTTTGAGATCCATACTTCAAGTGGAGGCTTCCATTGCCTTGATCTATCATTGGGAGGAATTTAGCAGCATTTGGGGGGCTTCATATTCAGGAGGGTCGAATCCTTGGTATTCATTGTCTTCAGCAGACCGTACCAACAGTCAACAGGGCCATACCAGTTGCTTGAGGGTTAGGCTTAAACCCTAGTTTTGCAGTTAAGCATTCATATTCTATTACAACCTTTGGGAGGCTTGATTTGTATCTCTGGGAGAATTTTGTATGCAACTCTATTATTGTCTTGAAGCCATCTAAATTTTATCAAGATCCGCTTCTCTATTTGTATCATGTGATTTCTTTCTTATAATAAAGGTCAGATCTTGTTGTGGTTCCTATATTATGCTTTGTTGATGATCTTCATATGATGACAATGATTCTTTTATAATCTGTGGCTGAATAACTGAATAAACCCTAAGGCTGAATTATTCATGGCCAACCTACATACACAACAATTAATAATCAAATGAGTGGTTAGTTAGTGATTCCAACAAAAAAATTGGATTGGGATCATTACACTACCCCCACCATTGTGTTCTACATGGTGTTATTTTCAGATACCACTAACTGATTCAGACTCTATGTACTACTTCCACTACTTTGATTACTTCAGCTACTATTTTTACTTCCTCCACTAACTACAATTGACAAAATTTTTGATCTTACCTCAGTTCTTGGTGATGCACATGGGGTCGTGAGTTCGACACAAAGTTTTATATAAGTGGGATCCTCTTCTATTGGACTGAGCTAACATATATTTTATTTTTTGCACATAATCCATTTGATATGGAATATTGAAATAGTTTCTCTTTCCTTGATCTCATTGTGCTTCCTTTCTCTCTCATCCACGTTCCTCTTCTTATTCGGTATACATATCTTACTGTTGCACAATATTCCAATCTATTCATTCATCACACACTCTTCTTCACTTGTCATCCTCAACCCATCCATTCCCCATTCCTTATTTTCATCCCTTTCTACACTCTGATCATTCCCTGGTTATCCCCCAACTCCCCTATGTGCATGAAGGTGCTTAGCAATCATAGTCCATTGTCATCACTCCTTTGTCGCACAAAAACACATTAATCCATGTATATATTGTTTTCACATATCTTCCACGTGGTCCCTTGAAGAATTCTATTTCAACAACACTGTATGACTTAGTATAATCTATGGAACATTTAGCAACATAACTTCCCAATATACTATCCAAAAAGTAGTCAATTGCATGTGATGTCTTATTACTTACTGCATTAACTTGTCATATTAATTCAAGAGTCCAATTCCTTGGAACCATAGTCTGATATCTTCTGATTTGTTCAATAAATCTCTAGATCCACTATGCTAACAAATTCAGAAAGTCAACAAAGAAAATTTCAAGTAAATATGTAAAAACATACCTTTGTGACCATTATTCTACACTAATATGTGGATTTTGATTATGATCTACTTCAAAATCGATCTCCTTAGTATTCCACCATTTTCTGATATCCTCCTTATTGGGCCTCCACATCCTCCTCATTCGCAGATCTTGGTCCCGAAAACAGAACCATTTGTTGGCATGCAGTGGGAAGACCCAGGGTTAAACAATAATAAACCAACAAAACCCTTACATGGTGTCCCTTTCAACATCACCTGGAAGAAAGTGAAGTCTCACGTGAGGCTTCTAGAGGGGCTGTAGGAACTAAGTTTCTGCAGTGATGAGGGGAAGGGAGGTACTCAACATGACCATACTATGCATTGTCCATCCATCATATGTGTGCACAGTTGCCATTACTTAGCCTTTAATTATAATGCAATATACATTATTCACAACATTACTCCACTTAACATTTCACTCATTCATCATTAACTTAATTCCATAGGATCATAAGAACATATATCATAGACATATTCCAAAATACTAAACATTCTCCATGATTACACAGTAACCACAAAACAATAAACAAATCTATACTAAACATCCATCATATTCGTCAGAAACATAACACACATAAGAAACACATCAAGACACAAGGTTTTATCATGGTTCACCCCAAACTGGGCTATGTCCACAATGGTTGGCTTCTTATTAATTCATTCATAATCTCCATTACATTCATGTGCACTATGCTCATCCATTGATCTTCATTAAAAACCTAAACCTTCCCTAGCCATTCTATGTTGCATTGCACACATACTTCTCTATTGATCTTCAACTCAGATCATACTCAACAACTCAACCAAAACAATAAATAATATTAACCACTAACCAACTCGTTACACTCAAGATTACCTTCTACCAAAAACCCATTACATATTTATAGTATTCTATTAGGGCCAATCCCATTACAACATGGTTACAAAGTGGAAAAAATGTCCCAAAAATTCCTAACTCCCTCCTGTTTCTTGAGCGTTGACTCCTGATAATGTGCTATATGCTTTCTGTGTGTGCTTCTCCTTTACCAAAATGTCACGTGATCCACTTTTGCGTGATTCCCAAAACTTATCCAAAATAGCCTGCTCCAACATCATCCCTCCTTACAAACTGTCCAATTCATGTCTTCTTCTTTGGTGTCTAAACAAAGACACTTTTGGAATGCTTATGGAGTCTTCATATGCATAAAACTTATGTGTTTAATAAGTATGTAAGTGATGTCTATGAGTTTTGATAACACTTCCTGAATGACCAGTTCTTTTGTAGTTATCTTTTCTTTCATGATATCTTCCTTCTTCCTTTTGTCTTGAGTATGATCCATTCTTTGCTTCCCTCTAAAATTGATTTAGGATTTGCATCATTTGAGAATATATTTGATTTTTTTCTCTCAACATATTATCATTGTATTCTTTGGAACTTTTCACTTCTATTCTCAAACTTCTCAGAGTCTTTATTAATGTTTACGGCCACCCCTTGCTCCCGTGCCCATTCAATTTTGTCTATGCATTACCAACATTGATATTTTGAACTTTGGCTTCTCTCTCATGACTTAAGGCTCCATATCCTTCCTCCATTTCCCAAATTTGGATTATTATCTTGAACGGATATGGTTATATCCCTTAGTTCTAAAAAATGTGCAAGCAACCATTTTGTTAGAATTATGTATATTATATAATTTTTTTTAATTAATGCTGCATGTCCTTTTTATTCTCAATTCATGAAGAATTATATCACATTTCTCCAAATTATATAAATTATAGGTTATTATCCTTTGAATCATATTTCCAATGCATATACTCATGTCTCAATCTGAGTTCTGAGTGAAAAGTTACAACATTCACAAGTTGTAATTTCCACTCACTTGCTACTACAAAAATCTCTTTATTACTTTATGAGAAATTTTAGTTCCAAATTCAAAATTATATGTTGATGTATGTCTTCTCGTCCTCAATACCTTTCCAACTACTATTTGTTTTCTCAAATATGATCTCTGAACTGAAAGTTATGGTCTGGAGTAGTTTATACTATTTTTCCCAATTTATCTTTGTATGATACAAGTGTCTTATTTCTCTTCTCGCACATTTTCACTTATCTAGATCCCAAATATGGCTCCATGGATATCTTATATCACTCAAAATATTTCCATATAGTACTCATGTGCCTCAAATAGATTTTTGAGCAAGGAGTTATTCCCTCTGGAAGTAATCTGGTGCTGAAATTTTACCTTAATTGTTTTGGTTGTAGCTTTCTCATACAAGTTTTTTTTTGTTCTTGAAGTAGCTCATTAGACAAATCTTTTCGAGTTATTTTATTTAAGCTGCAGAACAATAGTGCACCTTGGTACACTATGTTTTATTTGGTTTTTATTTCCTAAAAAAATCATTAGGACCTCAAAATCACACTGCAAGTTTATGACCTTAAAAGAAAACAAAAAAAAGATCATAAAATTTTGACTATTTTATGTGTTAACATCCTTTTAAATCTGAATAGTCGATCTCAAATCAGGTGGAATATAAGTTGTTGATAAACTAATCCTTTTTAAACTTCACAAATTAATTTCCACTGTTGATCGTCAATTTAAGACAATCTAGACCAATGATTTCTGACACTACATTGGTGATCAATGATTGATGATTCTCTTTGGAAAACCAAACTTTCCCACTAATATCCATGATTCCCTATCATTGGCCATCGACTATTTTTCTTCACAAACCAAAAGTTTCCCATGAATCTCGATGATGTTTGATCCTCGGCAATCAACCATTGGAGAATTCCTTTGATGACTAACTTAGTTACAATTTTGCTAGAACTACAACCATCGGTTGTTGGCCATCACTTCACTAACATGGAAACTATGCTGACATGACATGAAACATAGATGATGACATGGAATGTCAGATCATCTTGAGGAATCAATTGGAATGACATGGCATGACACGTGGATGTTGACATGGCATGACATGTCACCCTCCTCTTTCCTTCATCAACCATCAACAATTTCTCTTAGAAGAATTTAAAATTTTCAAATTTATCGACCCCCGACCATTGGCCATCGACGATTGAAGGTTTATTTTAGGTGCATGAACTCCTTCGTCAAAACCTGCCAATCCCCGACCATCGACCATCAACAATCAAAGATTTATTTTAACTGAACAAACTCTTTGCCAAAATTATCCATCCGTGACCATCAATGATCGATGATCGAAGATTTATTTTGGATGAACCAACTCTTTTCCAAACTTGCCGATCCAACCATCGACCATTGATGATTTTTTTTAGAGAACTTCAAAACTTAGAAATTTCGGTCAAAACCTTAGTGAATCTAGGATGTCAATCTCCTACTCAAAATGATCCTGATTGTTGATTTCCTTCAAATTCCCCAACGTCCAAAAACAAATACGAACTAACAATCTTCTTCATTTTTCCAACCACCGAAATGAATCTTGACCGTTGATCTAGTAATCTTGCAAAACTTTGAAACCTTATAAATTTTAAGCTTATTAAGGGTGAATCTAGGCCTTCGATCTCGATATTGAACATGATCTCAGTTGTCAATTCTCTGAAATCTTCCCAGTGCTACAATGACCATTAAAACTTGAATTTTTGACCTTCCAAGTTTTAATTCATCTCTACAACTCAGTTAACCGATGTCATCAAACATATTAGATAGTTCCAGGTTATTTAAAACTTAAACATGCTCACGAATTTGGGGAATTTCTCTTTACAATTTTCACCCTTTTCCTCCAAATTCGCACAGACTGAAATATGTGATAGTGAGTGTACTTGATTCACACTCATCTTGGCCCATACTAGCTCGATGTTTGAACCAAAAACTCTGATATCAATTTGTAACATACCCAACCACCAATAGGCTGGACACACTACTTTAAAATGCACTTCAATAACTGATTTCTAATTCTGATAATAATTATTTAATAAGGAAACATGAACGAAATGGAATAACTACACATGCAATAATCAAGAATCATTCTAGACTTAAGAAGAATGTTTAATCATGCCATGCACAACAATAACCAACAAGTAGACACATTAAAAAATACATATCTTAGAGATAATAATTAATACATACTCGAAATAAATATACAAGTGGAGAAACACATGACATAGAGCACTTATCCTTAATAAAACCAATCACCAATTGGTTGCAGACCAACGATGTTCCACGCAACCTTAGACATTGTTGCTCTAAGTCTCAACAACATGTCACCCCCGAGACAGGGCTATGAATCCACAAGGATGGGTTCTAGAGCGACACTCAACTTCCCAATCTAGTCAACACTCAAGCTCTTGCAGGTTTCTCAACACACAACAATCCAAATTACACCAGCTCTATTCTCTCTAGCTTGTATTACCCAAAGACAATGAACCCCCTTCATTGTCACATAGTCCCTCTAACTATTCACTTATTTCCAGGGCTCTAGTGCATTTGGTCAAGAATCTGCATGTTGGGACTCTCAGGATTCACGACTCTGAACAAGGTTTAACACATGCCAATGCATCTCATACATACACACACCAATTCATGGCTGGAATACACTAATAATTACTATAACCAACCAAAAAATGGCTCCTCTCCTCAATAATTCATCTCCATGCCCCCAACCAAGAACAAGAATGAATGATGAACCAACTGATGAGAAACAATGAATGAGAAACCCCCAAACAACCCAAAAGAGTGGTTTATATAATTACTTGAAAATAAAGAGCCACGTGACCTTTCCCTAAGAATTTCATGTAACCACTTTTCCCAAATAAAACCAAGATGGGTGAATAAAATAATAAGAAAAAGACTTATCCCCTTTAGCCCCCTCGTTTCTTGTGAAATCATAACCCCCTATAACTATTGTTCTTGTTCATATTGCAACCAACGATGTATTTTATTATTTGCAATGTTCAAAGTATTATATTTCTAGGCACTCCGACCCCTTTCAATTAAACACAATACATTATTAATCTCATGACTAAAAACGAGGGTATTACACTCTCTATGGGATATGATGATGGATGTGGATTTTTTTCATAGTAAAATTAATGGATGACTACATGACCTTTTCCACCATGGACATTTCAATTGCTAGAAAATTATTTCTCCACTTCTAAATGATATCACTTGTATTAAAATCTCACACGGTGGAAAGAATGTACTAATTGGTACATGTGCATCTCTATATTTCTACGATGAAAAAGTATCAATGTCTAAAGAAGGAAGAGACAATGAATCGCCTCCACAATATTCAATTTATATCAACTATGAAAATGAAGAGGATAGAATATCTGTTGTTCTTGTCCCTTCTATTTTACTTCTAGAAATTTGCATATATTGAAGATTGCACATGTTCTAGAGCTATGACAAGGGTAAGATGTCATATCTTTGTCTCTAGAGAAGGATAATACCAGTTTAGTTGTCTCTCTTCATGAGAAACTAATCATTTACTTGGATTTGATGACCATTTTTAGGAACCCCATAAACTGAAAATCCCATGTGATTGGAAAACCCAAGTGTTGTAATGTTCCATCTGTTACAATTTCTACTTTTGTAAGTGCACATGTCATAGTTGATACAAATTTTCCAATAGCTCATGTCGCTCATGTCACCCTGCATGTATGGAAACCAAATACCCTAGATGTTAATGGCATGCCTTTATTTTTTTAGCATGGAAAAATAGCTATGACCTCTAATGGTGTTGTTTTCATGATTATATTCAAATATTTTGATATTGAAGATTGGCATTATCTTCCTTACATAGGCCTTCCTACTACAAATATCAACAATTCATTCACTGTTACAATCACTTTTGACTTGCACATTCTAAAAAGTGGATATGTTCATGATATTATAAAGTTGATTTGAGATGGAATGCATAAACACCGGAAAGTGTAGTTGGCCAATGTGCTCCAATTACTTGTATTTCCATTTCCCCAAAGGGAAACACCCACCCTTGTTAAGCTCCTCAACTAATCTTTATTATTTTTCTATTACTATGCATTAGTTCAATGATGTTTTCTTTCATTTGGAAGCAACCGAAGGTCAAGTTCAAAATGCTATAGTGCCTTTCCTAAAGTGGGAGGTTGGTTTCTTTGTCAAATTTCCCTTCTACACTGGGAGGAATGATAAGAGTAGAGTATAATAGTAGTGGATTATTTATTATTCTAAAAATTAGTTAGCCCATAATAATTATGTAGTTAGTCTAAAAAAATTTATTTAAAGGTAAATTAAGTGCATGGGTAAATTAAGTGTGTCAATAATTATTATAGAAATTTGTTGGTGAAATTTTAGTTTTTGGTTGCTTAAACTGCGTTTTTAAATGTATGAATATAATCAATATTTTGAAAAACTCCCACTACTTGAACAATGCAGATTTAATAGTTGAAATATACAAATAACAATTTATAACAGAAATCCAAACACAATTGATCAAAAATATATATATTAAAAGAACATAAAAAGTTTAAATTAAATCCAAATTCACAAATAAATAATACATCTCTTTCACAAAACAATATAAATTTCCTTTCTTTTAAGACCAAGCAACCTATATTTATTGAGCAAATAGTTTATTAAGTTGTTTAATTGTTCTACTAAATGGTTTAATAATCATTCAAATCTACTAATTTAACAATTTTTTTTAGAGATTTCAGACAAATGTTCCAAAAAAAAATTGTCTAGACAAATAATTTTTTTAAACGTTAAGTTATAGTGTAAATTGCTTTTAAAAGCTGAACTTGACTTTTCATTAAAGAGGGTTTGAAAATGGAAATGCATTTATTATTTGTCTGGACTCTTATTCAAATCAGCAAAGCCCATTTAATATTTTTTGGATTATCTAACCGAGAGGCCGTCATCTCATTTAAAAATTCTGAATTATTCAAACTGGGCCATCATCTCATTTAAAAGTTCTGAATTATTCAAGCCGGGTGGCTTGTCATCATCTCACTTAAAAATTGCGGAAATTTTGGATGATTTAACGGAGAGGCCATCATCTCATTTACAAATTCTGAATTATTCACGGCGGTGTGTCTCGCTAGGTCATTATCGCATTTAAAAATTGCCGAAATTTCGGATGATCTAACCTAGAAGCCATCAGCTCATTTAAAAATTCTGGTTTATTTCAGCCCGGTGGCTCGCTAGGTCATCTCATTTAAAAATTGCCGAAATTTTGGATTATCTAACTGAGAAGGCATCTTCTCATTTAAGAATTCTGAAATTTTCAAGCCGGGTGGCTCGCTAGGTCATTGTCTCATTTAAAAATTGCCTAAAATTTCAGATAAATGGCTATTGATTACAATCGACAATCAACATGTGAACACGAGAATCTCGTCGAGATTAAGACGAGCGACGAATTTATATACCCAAATCAATAAAAAAAAATTCAAAATATAAATTCATTACTCTATAAATCTGTGCATGATGTTAATGATTAGCACTGGCTTCAAAACAAATTAATAGAAACGGCGTTCATATCTCATGATCAACTGCAGTTCCAATTTTCAAACGTCCAACGCACATGAACAATGATTTACACAGAAAATTCATATAGCTCCCTCAATGAAGATTCGAATTCCAACAGTAAATTTTTTTATCTACGCTCAGGAATCCCGGAAATTGATATGGACTGTACACAGATAGAGAAGAAAGAGAATCACAATGGGCTTTGACTGCAATTACGTGACGCGCGCCTTGAAATCTATTATGCCACCCGTCGCCATTATTAAATAGGAGGATACAGGAAGGAGGGAACGATATTGTATTCTCTTACCCATTGTTTTGGGCAGTTTATGTTATCTGTATTGTTTTAAATGGCTCCTTCCCTAACAAGATCATCCTTATCGTTCAGAAGGCAGGGCTCGTCTGGGATTGTATGGTGCGAGGGTTGGATTCCCGGGGAAACAGACGGAACGGGCAGTTCGGTTTTGGCAAGTAATAGTAATGTTCGTGCGGCTGCCGATGCTGTTTTACCTAAGAATATGGTGAATCTACCGGAGTCTTCAACAAACCAGGTTTTGCTTCACAGCGCAAGCCTAGGATCGAATCCCACGTCCTCTTCTCGTACTGTCTATCGCTATGAAGATCATCATACCCGCAGGAGGGAAATTACTAGTACTGGTGCGCCTAAGAAGATCAACTCTTGCTTTACCAGATGGGTTAAACGGGCTTTCTCGAAATACTCCTCTGCCTGGTCGTAAAAATGGAATTGAAGGATCCTTTTGCTATATTCTAGTTCCGTATGAAATGATATGTATCTCTAATTTGATAAAATTATTCGGCCTTTTTTTTAATTTGATATGGCCGAAAATTAGATGGTTTGATTAGATGGTAAAACAGGGGTGTTCTGTATTCCACCGAGGTCCAAATCCGCATGGATAGATTTCGCCCCTGTTGGCTGGCAGAAACGGTATTAAACATTGCAGATGAATGTTGGAGTATGGTAATTAGTCCNGGAAGGAGGGAACGATATTGTATTCTCTTACCCATTGTTTTGGGCAGTTTATGTTATCTGTATTGTTTTAAATGGCTCCTTCCCTAACAAGATCATCCTTATCGTTCAGAAGGCAGGGCTCGTCTGGGATTGTATGGTGCGAGGGTTGGATTCCCGGGGAAACAGACGGAACGGGCAGTTCGGTTTTGGCAAGTAATAGTAATGTTCGTGCGGCTGCCGATGCTGTTTTACCTAAGAATATGGTGAATCTACCGGAGTCTTCAACAAACCAGGTTTTGCTTCACAGCGCAAGCCTAGGATCGAATCCCACGTCCTCTTCTCGTACTGTCTATCGCTATGAAGATCATCATACCCGCAGGAGGGAAATTACTAGTACTGGTGCGCCTAAGAAGATCAACTCTTGCTTTACCAGATGGGTTAAACGGGCTTTCTCGAAATACTCCTCTGCCTGGTCGTAAAAATGGAATTGAAGGATCCTTTTGCTATATTCTAGTTCCGTATGAAATGATATGTATCTCTAATTTGATAAAATTATTCGGCCTTTTTTTTAATTTGATATGGCCGAAAATTAGATGGTTTGATTAGATGGTAAAACAGGGGTGTTCTGTATTCCACCGAGGTCCAAATCCGCATGGATAGATTTCGCCCCTGTTGGCTGGCAGAAACGGTATTAAACATTGCAGATGAATGTTGGAGTATGGTAATTAGTCCCGCTAGTTCTAAGAGAATTTGGTTGACTTAGTTATATAGAGTTATAGAAGAGAAGACTTAGTTCTAGAATGATTGTCTCAGATTTTTTTAAAGTTTTATGTATGAGTATATGTTTGTATAATGTATGTGTATATATTTATGTTATGAATCAAAAGTTTTATGTATGTGTATAGATTTGTATAATGTACATGTGTATATATTTATGTTATGAATCAATGAATAAAAAGAGTGATCAGATTCTCCAGTTTGATCTTCCTCCAGGTTAATCATTTTATAGATAGATTATCCTATTGATTAATTATTTTAGTTTCTTGTTTCTCTCTGATTTTTTCATGGTATCAGAGTAGCCAAATGATTGGACAACCAGTAAGATTTGAGTGTGAGAGAGCAACAAGTTTTGCAATGGGTAGACATCGGTTGAAAATAAACTGTTGTGAATCAGATTTGGAGTCAAGACATAGTTGTGTCTAGAGAAGGCACTGAGATAAGAGAACTTGTGAGGCAGTGAGCAGATTGAAAGGAGGCACTGAGATAAGATAACTTGTGAGGCAGTGAGCAGATTGAAAGGAGATCCCATGGAATTGTGGATCAAGGTTTCAAAGCCCATGATTTTGTCATTTAGCAACAAGAAATTAGAAGAAGGATGCAAAGTAGATCAAGAGGAAATCATAGATCAAGGGTTCCAAGATGTCTGTTTGTTTCAAGGAGTGCCATTGTTTGCTGAAAACATCCCAAGTGAAGAATACAAGAAAGGATGCATGGATCGAAGCCATTGTTTTGCTGGTTAAAGGAGACTATCGCTGGAGGAAATTGTTGAAGTAGCGTCGTTGCTGAAGGAATTGGAGTCCATGCGCCGAGTGCTCCAAGTGGTCGTTGAAGGGAGAAAGGTCGTTATTAAACCCTAGCCTAGCCACCGCTATCGTTGCATAGAAGATGAAGTTTAGCACACAACTTGTTGATATTATGGGAGAAGCTTGGCCAGCTAAATTAGCACAGTTTTGTTCATTGCATGGGACCCAATCAGGTGAGGAGTAAGTGGAATCTTCCTGCCTTTGGTGTTCATAATTCTGAGTGAAACACCATTTCAAAGACGTCAGCCATGGAGAAGTTCCAATCGTTGGTGAAAGTTTGGATAAAAGATTGCCATAATTACTTTAGAGTAAATCGCTTGGGTTAAAAAATAATTTCACAAAAACTATTTATTGAGAGTTTGTTAACCTTAAAAAAGTGTGTACTTGAATTTACGTGGGCATATGTATCAAAGAAACCAATATGTATATTAAAGGTGTTCGTTGAATATTAAATAAATATGTATTGCTAGAGATTAAAAAAAGAAAGAAAGAAAGAAAGATGAAGAAGGTGAGATGTTTTTTCAATTATTTGAAGAAAGAAAGAAAGAAAGATGAAGAAGGTGAGATGTTTTTTTCATTATTTGATTATTTGATTAGAAAAATATAGTTTAGACATACCTTTTCCAAAATCTTGGGGTTTCCTTGTTGGATTTCAATTCGTCCAATAAATATTTGATCACTAAATTTGTCTAGAAAGTGTTTGACCAAAGCATTGAGGATTCATAGAATTCATTTGACTTATACCTAGTGCATATTACTGTTAGAATTGTCAATGCAGAAAACACAATTTACATATGATAATTAACAATCACACACATCCACAGTTCACCCAAACGTTGGGCTACATCCACCAAGCATAGGCATCAGCTGTCATATTATTCAGATCATGGAGATTACAACAGATTAACAAGTTCTCACTCTGTCTCTCTCACTTAGTCATTTGCCTCTACGGGCTTACATGAATTTATACATTCACACAAGAAATTGATTATTAAATGCAATCCCTATCCATATTCTAACTTGGTCTATTTAGTTGCAACTAACGCAGAATAATAGGATCCAGATCCATCATTAGAGGAATTTGTTGTCACCAAATCCCAACAATCTCCACCTTCAAAACAATTAACTCGATACCTTTCTCCTTCCTTTTGTTCGTCACCTTTTCTACAAGACAAGAGAAGCCAAGCACCATTGCAACTTCTCTAGTAAAACTGGTTTCATGATCTCGCCTATGTAACTTGCATGAGTTTGGATTTCCTGAGGGGTCACTCCACCTCCAACATGTCTTCCAAAACTGTGTTGTGAGACATAGTTAGTGATAGTTCTCCTCCTATCCAAAACACCTGTAAAATATACATTACAATTATCACAGACCATCTCAGTGTAACCATTATAGGTGACATTTGTGCTTCTCAAATGTTGAAGCACCCATTTCACTGCAACACCTGAATCTTTCACGTATTTGACAACATATCATTAGCATGTGAAACATCTCATCTTAACCATTTCATCACATACAACAGACCTCCTACTGAACTTACATGAGACATAACATTTTCTTCTTTATAGACATGCCCGATACTTGAAGAAAACTTATAACAGAAAGCAAGAGGGATAAAGACTGGTTTTATAATGTTCATACTAAACTCCAACCATATCTTACCATTACCATCTCTGTGTACTTCTATGCCCATAATTTGTTTTTCTTCTCCTTGATCCCTCATCTGAATTGTCCTGACCACATGAGTCATTTTCTTACTGATTTTATCCATGCTTCGACTTGCATCGAACATATCATCAAAAAATAGCATCAAGAGTGTGAATGCAATATAAACTGTATAGTCATTCCCACCCTTTGAAAAATTATGACTCATTATGAAGGATTCAAACCTCTTGCATATTTTCCTGGGTACCAATAGGCCATACAATGAATTATCTAGCATGCAAAGAAATTTATCGTTGTGATGTTGAATCAACCCTTTTGGTTGTTCCATACATACTATATATATGTCAATGATGACCTTGTGAGAAGTAGGATCCCACACACAACATCCCATTATACCACCACCATAACTTGCACAGATATAAAACAAGCAGGAATTTAGAAACA